>DWDV01000243.1:0-18817 GCA_018245615.1 Mimoniades ocyalus | reverse complement strand
TGTCGTACCGTCTCGTAATGTTTGAGCAAACAATCGCTCCAAAGCTCGGCTTGCACAAGCTCTGACCATCTGGAGAAAACGTGACATTTGGTAACTGAGCAGGTAGAACGTGAAATACGCGGATAGTCGAAATTCAAAAACCTTTTTTCGTTTTCGAACATGGATGTGCGTCCGGTTTCTACTGCCAGTATCATTCCGTTTGAATTGGCGCTAAATTGAAGCTTCCTGTTTAAATTCACATAGAGTTCCATAGCCAGACATTGTGACGCGATCAATTGAGCGAAAGCGACGCGAAATGATCCCCGTCTATCGAATTTCAGTGACAGGTTAAGCTTAGATGAAAGCCGTACAGTTGACGCCATATGCCAGTTATCTTATTTGACGCGATACGTACCCCGTATGCCGTGGCAATATGCTGCAAATGGAATTTAAAGTCGCGAGGATATACGCCATACGCATCGTTCGCGACCTTTACCGGTTGTACCTAGGTACGGTCACGAATAGTGCTGGGTGCGCCGCGTTTAAGTATTCTGCCCTAAGCTTTGTCGAGTTCGTTTTTTTCGCAATGAGGTCATCGACGAGGATGGGGAATATTTTAAACAATTAGTATTAATCATGTGATAATGTTAGTGATATCCGCGAGCGTCATGAGTAACGAGGCAGGTGAACTCCGATCGAATGTTGTTTTATATATAGTTACATCATTTAATTTACTCTTCAGTGGTTAGCATCACAATATTTTGAAACATGACTCGCGGTCGGTCGCGACTCGCGGCGCCCTAACGGACCCTATCTCGTTACGGCCCTGGATGAGCCGTACACGGGCAGCTGCGACCAAACTCTGTATCACGTATCCCGTGAAACAAATCGCTTTCGAAGCTCGCACGTAGATCTGACCCGGCCGATAATAGGTCACGAGAATATTAATATTACTGACAACATCGAACAGTAAAATTACAAGTGAAGCGGCGCTGGAGTTAACGACGCATAGAAACGATTTATCATACAGCGTTTAAAGAAAGAGATGGCTCACTCCAAAAAGAAATCTCATTTGTATTCAAGCGCTCCGCTCGCGAGAGCTACGTTCATTTTACTTTTAAACAATTTGTGTTTGTAAATCACAGGTTTTATATTGTAATACATGGTTCTGAGACCCGTTAGTAGGTCCCCGTGTCACCGAGGTGAGGACCGGATTACGAGCCCGCCCGTACCCGTTGTTCAAATTGTTACTCACGTGTTCGCGAAAGGTTACCGGTCCGGGGAGTAATTGCACCCTCGTAGCCGGGGGTTTAAACCCCACGGCGCATGAACGAGTCCATTCAGGACGGCGGGACCGTTACGTAAACGTTTTAACGCGAAAAAATATCGAATATCAATTTGTTTTGTTTAAATGGAACCGAACCTGCTACGCGCGAGACAGAGATGGTAGGTGCGCAAATGTCAAAGGGTATTTCCGCGCATGCGCAGGCCCTAAGCTGCGCGAGCGCAACTCATTCGCGCCACGCCACGCCGGCCATGAACTATACTTTTTATGGATTAAACATAGATCCGTATTGCGTTAGATGTTACTCATCGTCGGCATTGTTACGTCTGTTATCTCAACAAATTGTCTACATCTCATTGTTGTCGAGTCGTTTCGTTAAAAACTGATCGATAGATAATTTTTGTTTCGTACAAAGTTAACAATTACACGGTACTCCGACAAGTGTAATAATACGGGCGCGCTGCTAATGTACTCCGCCGTTAATGGTGGTAGTCGGACAAATGTTTCCTCGATGTATCTGAGAATGGGCCGGCTTTTTGGCAAGTCACTTTCCCACAAGGCTCGACGAAGGTCGACCCGCAGCGGCCACAAAAACACCGCTGCGCCGCCTCAATTGACAGCAATAACGACAGATCTGGCTGATCCTATGTAAACAGAAAAAAAAACAACAAAATCTTTAACTTAAAGTGTATAATTTTTGGATGCAAAATTCTAAATTATCATTCTATTTCTCGTGGCATCAAGTATTTTTTTAATGCTCACAATATTGCCAGCTCCGGAAGGAATTAATGTCGGTAGCTGGCACCATTGGTTTTTTATCATTTTTTACCGTGAGACGCCGACAAGACCTGGCGTGCTTGGACTTAATTAAGGTTAATTAAATCAAAAGCATCTAGCAGTTTAATCACTATTGTATTTAATGTTCGAAAACGGGCAAATATGTGTACTCAGTGACAGGCGCTCATTAATATTGTGTCGAAAACAAAACTGCTGTTCGATTATTCAAATCACTGAGCTCTTTGCTTCGCACTCGGCTGTATTCCAACGCTCTTCAATTTCAACTTTGGATGTGACTACGCGGAAAATATTATACCAAAAGTTATGTAAATCTAACCCGAGTGATGTACGAAGACAGCGAAGTACCTACATGATTAATGTATTCGTGTCGTTTAATGAAGAAACTCGCGTCTTTATTGTGGAGCAAGTAGACTAAGCAACGGCGTAACTAATTCTAGAGATTGTTAGTTATTTTGCATGTTTCGTAAATAGTTTCACGCTCTAAATAATAGCAAAAATTTAAATGAAAGTGTAGCGTCTTGAGGCGGTTTCGAGACCTTCGTACGGCTCAATGTATATTCCATACGTCTACGTACGGTACCTGTACATTTCGCGGAAATTAACGTTTCTATGACGTCACGCCCGCTTCGAATCTCAAAACAATAGTAGCGTAAAGCACGCGGCGCAGATCGAATACATTTTTCAATCCATTGTCGCGCGTGCGAACCCTGGCAGTTCTTGCGGCCCTAGCGGCTTCTCCATTAGAAAGTAATTAACAATCCACACAGGGCCGTATAAAAACTCTTCACGCCTTCACGAGTTCGTACAGCAAACACGATTTGGGCGCCACAAATCGTCCATAATTACAAGTGAATTGTTATCGTTTTAACGCATTACGATTCAGCGGGCATCCAAAGTTACATAAGATTCGCGTACGGCCGAAAACGGAAAAACGCGAACGTTGTTCGCACGGCACGGATCATCAAGTTATTACTCCACAGTAACGCGATACGTCGCCCTCGGCTATAGTCGAAGAAACTTCCGTCTAAGGCGTTTTTGTCCGGGAGAGCTCTTAATAATTTCTTTTATCTCAATCCGCTCGCGCCGGGAACCTCTTAAAATACTTACCCCTACATCCGCTTCTTTTAATAATCTACCGAAGCTATGGAATGCCTCATTCGATCTTGTTCCCTCTTCGACACCGTCTTTTATCTCTCCACTCAGACGAGCAGCAATTAATGTCCAACGAGAAAAAAAAACGTAAGAAAAAGATCGCAATATGAAATTCCACGTAAGAATAGACTGGGGAGGATTCGAGAGTTCTTCATAACTTGTGCACAATTTCATAAGTTTCAAATTTAAACAATCGGAGCGTGTATAATTAGTGCGGCGGGTTGCATCGTTCGGAGCCACTGAGCAGGTATTCAGCAACTATCAATTAACGATCGCTGGATTTCACGATAATATGCCTAAATAAACTGTAGCAAAATACAGGTCGACCGTTTCAAGAATTTCGAGGGCTTCCCGATAACTAAAATAACATTGCACTGAACGGGAACAAAAATCCCGGATCGTAATTATAGCGATTACTCATAGACGACGAGATAAAGAAAATAAGCCCATCAACGGAATGAATAGACAATAAAGTTTACCGGTCTCGTTATAACGAGGAGTCTACCCGAGGCCGCTTAAGAAAACACTCCTTTCTCAAACGAATGCTCATTTACGGTCAGATTGTGACGTTTTAACTACGTCTGCGTAACATTAACGGCCGCTACTAAAATTGTTCAAAGGAACCGATTTGTTATCATAGTACCAAAATGTAATTTGCGGGGGAGATCTTTTTTTCTACGGTCTCATGATGATACATTTGAATGATGTCACTCGCATTAAAACTGATTTCGTTTTTAAGCTTCAGTGAGTTCTAATATGAAACCTTTCAGCAGATTAGACGAGGGCGAGACCTGCGTTCCATTTTTATTAGATCGGCAACGGCGGTTGGTGCGTTCTCACGTCCTTAGGGCGCGTCGAGCCCTCAAATCTGCAATGATGAAATTCCTCGCGCTCCCGTCTTTATTCATCACACGCGCGCACTTTCTAGGAATTCTGAGTCGCAGCCGAGCGGCTCACATGCTCCGCTCGTATCCGCGACCGCGCGAATAAATCGCTAACATTATTTAGTATGGGAGGTGGCGCAGTACTTACGTGCGTCGTACGTAGTTCGGCGAATTTATGGACGTGTCAAAGGCCGATCATAGTGGGAACCACCGCGAGCTGGAATCGCACATTTATATGACGGATTGTTTCACGCTTATTTATTTACATGTGACAAATTGAGAGTGCGCCGATAAAATCTGCCCATTGGGAATTCAGAATGAAACATTTCTCGGCACGACGCTTGAACCGTTCGAGATGAGCGGCAGATTAGTGTTATCACTTTTCGGTTTACTTGAACCACATCCAGTACATTTCCTACGATCCATGCTATAAATATTACGTGTATTTTAGACTTTTTTTTATTCTCGCTGACCAATACCGCACTGTTGATGAGCGTTGTGTGTATGCAAAGTAGACTAGTAAAAAACTGTTGATAAATATCAAATGCGAATCATGTCTAAACTTGTATTGGGTGAGGCAGCGCGTCATCCTCATATAAAATCCAGATGAATAACTCGGAAAGGTTTTTGATATGGTTACGGTTTCATCGCTATACCCTTCTCATGGCTTATCAGACGATCTACGGCAGCGCGGAGGCTGAGGCGGACGTCTCCCGAAATTTGTTAACTCTGGATTTTATTTTTTTTACTCTTATGCTTCATTCAAATCATTCCGTTGTTTATGGCCGACATTTAAATTTTTCGAATTCTTGGGCCCCGAGCCTTCTCCGGCCCGTCTGCCGAATGCCGGCGATGCCATGTGAAATTAAAGTGAGTCCTCGTTTTTCACTGACCCGTTTAAAAGTCCCGAATTCCGCCAGCGTGGTCGCTTTTTTCGCGATGATTGTAGTTGAGGGCAATAAATTGTTGATGTGTCTGACTTACTCGTGTGCGACTAACTAGTACTGGTCGTGTCAGCGAGGAAAAAGTGGTTACGTGTGACTTCAATGTTTCCAAGCTAGTTGCGTTTTGTGAAATAATCGACACAGATATGAACCCGAAGCGTAGATGCTTTCAAGTGACGGCCCGCTTTCCCACTTTAATGTTTCCTTGTAATTATGTTTGAGTAATTAAGTAATCCTCAGGTAATGAAACTCCGCTAGTATTTCGTCCGGTCACAACTTTACTGTTTACAATCATTCGGTGTGTTGGTGGTTGTATTGAGTTTGTATCGATAATAGCTATTTTTATATGCTATGTGTATTTTTCAACTAATTTGTATAATTTAGAATTATTGTGGCTTCGTGTATAATGTTACATACATTTTGTTCTCACATTAGGCCACACACATTTTTGCCAGTTGCCACATAATGTACCTATATTAGATTATCTGTTGCGTTAAACATATATATGGTAATGTGTCATGATATTATAGTTCCTTGTAAATTTCTCATGGCATATATTATCATTTATTGTTGTGTCATAACGCCAGATCCCTTATAAAGTAGCTTAGAGTATTAATAGAATAAACAATAGAATATTCTTTTTTTCCTGTGTTATATTAATAAAACTTTGAATATCATTGTCATGGTTATAAAATTAAGGCTAAATTTGTGCTCATTCTTTATGTTATTGCCATAGCAAAATAGAAATTATTCGACAGTATGTTTCGGAATGTCGAGACGTTTTATCATGTTAATATGATTCAATCAATTTTATGGTTCGCATAATTTTATCGCGTGTTTGAAATGGGGAACAAAAAAAATACCTATATCATAATTAATGTCTCGTCTGTAAACAGATTTGGCTTTTGAAAACACTTAATCAAAAACGAGGAACATAAATCAGTCGCTGGCCGAACACCAAACGCGTTTATAAACAAATGATTTAAAAGTTCCATTTTCAAATTTACGCTCCGCATTAAGCTGTTACCGTTTCTGTAACGCAAAGTGGATTTCTCCCTGTTAACAATTTGATGTTGGAACATCATAGGTTCACATAGGTCGCTTGCTTTGAGAACGTCTCACTTTTGTCTATATGCACTGCGCAGACGTGCGAGTACCAACAAGTATTATACTCCGAACTTGAGATGTACACAACTATATACGAAACGTTCGCAGGCGGTGTATGGTTCGGTATTTAATCGCTTTATAGGCCGAGTCCCGCTCGCCATAGTTACTCGTGTTTACCACGAAACTGCTTAGCATTCTAACCGAATGCATGTGTACTGTCGCCAATAAACCGTCGACCTGGATATTTTTTGTACGAGAATATTTTTGTACTCGATATCTCTCATTCACACGGCTCTTATTACGTATTATAGACATGGACATTAACAATGTCCAAGTTTTGATGTAATATGATTCACCGGGTCAACGTACGGCGATCTCGAAATAGATTGAGATAAACTTAATTAAAACCATTAATAATTGGGATTAAATGCGATTGAAACGCTTTAATACTACACGCTACGTATCGCCCAGACATCGAAATTTGCATATCTTTTAATTTGAATTACGATGGTCAAACTAACATTTTATATATCGGCATCGGATCCACATCATTGGAACGATTGATCATTGCAATCGAGACTTTATTCCGGTGCAATAACATCCGAATTCAGTTTACCTCCCCGTCGGCGTTCGGCTAAATGAAAAAAAAAACCTGTCTCAAAAGATCTTACCACACTAGCGAAGTGTGAAATATGAAATCACGACTCCTCCACTTGGTCGGCTGTTTGTGTTCCAAATAACTAGGTATTTTCTCGTGTCGAAACTCGAAAGTGAACTCCGGTGCCCTTTTTGTGATGTTTTATAAAGTAACATTCAGTAGTTTACGGTGTTGACCGATTAATACAACGGTATCCGACCTTGTTCCATTTATTCCATCGCCTACACACAGCGATCAGTGAGGGCGTAATTAACACCGCTATGTATCCACTAAAATTGCAATTTCTCATGGAATTTGACAAAAAAAAATACCTTCAAATTTTAAAGACCCAGCATATGTAATTTACGAATATTCTCAGGCTGTTATTTGTACAGCAAACCCATGTACCGTAATCCGTGATAATAAAACGTACAAGCTCAACATCTGTTGCAATTTCCATTGACTTTCGTTTCTTTAACAAACAGACAAACAAGAAACAATAAATGAGCCGCGCGGACAACAATAGCGTCCGAAACACGTGTACGAAAAATTTTCAAAGGAACGCTCACCTGATCTCGCAGGTTTGTCCGAAACGCTGTAAACATCCCACACAGATGACGCTCCGTAAACGCCGAGAGCCGTTCCTTTCCCACGTCCTTTTTCTCTAATTAAAAACAAAATAACCGAAACGAGATATGGAAGTAGGGCCCATAAAATGATTAGCAAACAACACCACAGTATGAAGTCGCGGATCTGACGATGCTCTGGATACAATTTGAAGTATGAAGAATTATTCAAGAGAATATTAATATCACACGTTATACATATATATATCACATTGTAAATCGCCAAACGAATCATAGCTACCTACTCGATGATGTGCGCGGTTTATATTACGGATAAAATAAAAATTAGCACACAAGTACACTCACATCGGACGTCAATTCGCATTTCGTTTATAAGTCAAGTTGTTGAGTACGTTTCCTTAATTGCCCGCTTGGCAACGGGTTTTGTGCGAGTATTACAGAGTTGCCACGTGAACTAGACACGGCTGGATCGTTGTATTATCCATAGATCGAAAATAAAAAGCATCGACATTAATCACTAACATTGTAACTAAAGTCTTACATAGCCTTACAGCTGGCATGCAACTTACTTGGACCACTTTTAAAACTGTCACTTTGTTACGCGTCACATATACAAAATGTCAAGACCCGTTTCCATTCTTAACTTTTTTAAATTGTATCTATAAAATTCATTGTCCTTCTATAAAATATGCAGCAACATCACGTGGATCAATTAATGTAAGTATCAAAGAGCATAATGATTTAAATCTATCTCGTCAATTCTCACTGAAAACATATAAATATATATATATACAGACAGCTCGGTGACTTTATAAAGGCTACTTGCACACGTACGCTTACGTCGTCGTCGCTTTTTATGGGCCGGCCGAGTCACTGCCGTGGGAACCGGCATATACTTACGATCGGCCTCAGCTGACCGAAATGCGCTCTCCATACTCGATTAACAAATCAATACGCCGTATACTACGACGTACCATATTTGATCGTGCAAACATATCATAATAATACACGGAGCACCGCCGTCGCTCCTTTTAAACATGAATCGGAATACGAGTGGCGCGCTGAGATGTCCCGTGAAAGGAAGCGCGGACGTAAAGCTCAAAATTGTTCGGTCCGCGCGCCCGGCTGCTTGGTATTCAGTAACGGGCGATAACACGTCCGCTGCCATAGCCGACGTATCAAACGAGACTCACTTAATATGAATTCGTCAAAATTGAACGTACACCCATCGAAAGCTTTAATTACACTTATCTGCCAACGTTTAAAGGTGATGGTGAAACATAACAAAAAGCTTGGTGTGACGTTTTTGTCTCATAATGCGCCGTGTGATGTGCGTTGGGAAACCGTGGATTTCTACTATTGATTTCTTCAATGTTTATTGTTCGCCAGTGTATGTACGTATCAGTTCCTATGCAAATAACTCATTGTTAGTTCTCGCTCATGCAAATTATGTTTTCATTCATCAAGCTAATTGACAACGGGGACATCTGTCAGTTGTGAATCACTCCTTAAGAGTTCGTGTGGTGATCTTATGAAGAAATTAAATGGTGACCCTTCATATCCGTCGGGCGCAGCTGCGCGGGACGCGACCCGTGACGTGGGCATTGTACCTAATTACACTCCGTCACGGATTCCCACTGCCACGACGTTCTCAAACTGGTACCACTCTTGTGGCCGTCATCAAATTATGACGGCAGGCTTTGATTACCTTATTGATAGCGTTTGACCCGTTTCTATTAAAGTTTCGATACCCAATTCGTGAACGCTTATCGTGGACGCAACATTCAGAGATTACCGTTTTAATCGTAAACAATCGGACACTCTTGGGTGCGATTACTTGACCAAACAAATGAGCATCGGCCATTCGAGGTAGGATTAAACCTGTCGGCAATTTACAAATTCTATAAAAAGGGTGAAATAGTTCATCAGATAATCGTATAATATACATTAGGCGACGGGCGCTGCATCGGTGGTATTAAAAAGCAACGACAAAAACCATCGATGTAATCGTTCTAAAATTATTTTAGTTTAACTGTACGGGCATTTAATTGGAGAGATTTTCTGATCGATAAATGAACGAACACGAACGTGAGTGAAGGTTACGGTGGTTCAGAACACTGCCTTTGAACTCCGTCGAACAGAAATTGTTAGGTATTCATGAGTGGTGACTACGCTCGCGCACCTCATCTTATACCTACGGTTGAAGGTTATTTTATGAAACGAAAGCTTTATTTACAGCAGTTTACTCGCCGATAGCTTAAAATAATCTCGTGTGATTATTTATATGTACAATACGAAATGCTCTTATGTATTGTGTGCGCTGATGTGTTCGGGGCACAAAACTTTCTGATATATGTATAAACGTTTTGGATGATTCGATAGTAAATGAATATTATCGCGTTATGTCCGCCGCGTAGCGGAGGATCGTCCGATGCAGCTTACAGCCTGTTTATTGACACAACCGGTTCCGAACGGTGGGAGAAATTTCATAAAGCATCTCTGGTAACTGGCAACACATTTTGCGCATGAGTCGAGCCGAGGTGTCGTGGTGTCATAAAACCTATTGATAATATGTACAGGCGCCTGTGAGCTGTTGACTCGCCGCCTTATCATCGATAATAGATTTTGGACTGCCGTTTCGCCTCCTTACGTAAACATCGACGTATGTCAATATATCTATCTGATACGCACCCGTTACAATTTTTTTTCTTCGCCTTTTAAACTCCACGGAAACATTACACGGGCCCATGTTGGGCGAGTTAAGTGCCGCTACGCATCGCCTTGCTGTGCATAGTATTTTTAGCCCGTATTAAAACAATTCAGCCATCTGCTCCCGGTTTCACCTGTCTATCATGATGTTAATTTACACTCATCCGCCGTTCCGAGCGACGTCGTAAACTAAAGGAAATATTTGAAATGCTCGCCGCCGCGCCCATTTTTAAAGGTCTCTCTCTCTCTGCTTGAGATGGTGTTGGTGCCGTGGATTATCTTATTGTAAAGAATGGCGCACTCGAATGCGTTTTGAAATTCTTCGAAACGAATGTGTTGTTGCTAGCGTGTGTTACAAAAGTTCTCGTTTATTTATTTCTTTATATGTAATAATGTTGATTGTAATTACTTGACTGTGTTTGACATGTTTCCTTTTATTTTCCAGGGCACCTTCTCGCTCATAGTCGAAGCGTGGCACGACACGAACGAGACGTCGAGATCTGACGGTGAGTTGCAGCAGTCAGTCTAATGCGATTATGATAAAAGGGTCATGAAGCATCGAAAAATTGTAAAATTCACCTCACGTCCGTCACGACTCGCTCACATCCAGGTTTCACTGTAATTCTGGGTGTTTATCGTGCATTTAACGGACAGTATGTATATTTGAATGCTTATATTATCATATCGTGGAAGACAAAAATGTTCCCATGGAGCGGCCGATTGGCGTTCGAGGCACGCGGGCCGCGCGTGAGCCGCGTCGCAATGCACGCCGTATTCTAATAAACTCAGCCTTCTGTAGGACGAAAATTTAGTAGAAATGTTCTAATATATTCCGATGGCCGTTCGCCGATACCTGGTCGAAAAAACATGAAGTATCGTCCTCATCGGCTATTCGATTACGCGTGCACGAATCTAGTTTCGTATCGTTTAACGAGCACATAATTTTTGAACGCGAGTTACGAGGAAATTACACGTGCGCCATATGCACATACATAATAATTTTAGATTACAATACTTTGGAGCGAATCGATTTCTGATAGAATCGATACGAGTTCGGCTCGTTACGTTTGACGATAGCCCGCGGGGCTTAAACGTCCAATAAAGCATCGACAGCTTTACGGCTCACATGCGACATGGCGTGACCGAAAAAATGATTCCAAATGAATTGTAACCCGCAGCCCACCGTAAATACATCATCATGATAATTCTCTGCGTGCGTCCAAATTCATAACTTCAAACACGGACGAATAAAATCAAGAAGTTGACTCTTCGAGGAACAGCTAGCGCCCAATGTACGAATCGATTCAAAAATAACAAACACGTCGAACTACCCACTTCATGATTAGATTTTCATCCCGCTGCACTCTGACCGACATAATTACTACTCGTGACCGGGTAACAAAAACGTCTGTGATTTACTCGAGAGATTTCGAGATACGGGGAGGTGTGGTACGGGCCGGTTTACCGAAAATCATTAGCGTCCGAAGTGGATAGCTTAAGAGGACGGGTATATTTTTAATACGGCGCGGGAGCGATGGGCGGCGTCGACGCACTACCGAGAAATGTTACCAACAGAAATCTAATCAACCATAATAACAGGTTACACACAAGCCGTTTGTGTTCACTCAATATCAACTCACTAGCTAATGCCTAATTAAATCATATAATATTTTTTATCTAATACCGAACCGCAATTGAATGCAGCCGGTTTCGTACGAATAAATTTTGAAAATCAAAACTTAAGCGGACTAAGCGGCCCCAGCAGCCCCTATCATTTCTTTCGTGCAGAATACGTTAGCGAATGCTTTGAAAGGCGACACAAGTCTAAAGAATCTAATATGTCATAGATAAATGTGATTGTGAAGAGAATTATTATGTTCAGACCATAAAGAGATTCTTCTCCTGAACAAACAACGTGTGACAAAAGGATGGATGGCTTGCAATTTCGATATAGCCGTTCGCTCCTTCACCGAAATCTTTTGTGTAGCGCCCGAGGCGAACGAGCCGCACCTGGAGCCCGCTAACGGATCGACGCATTGTTTACCCGATGCTAAAAAACCTTCCTCCGAGGAACTTAATTTTTAGTTTACACTTCGTCCATCGTCATCGTAGGGCTTGAGCATGATAAAAAATCACGGAAGACGGTGCGGAAGGTTCAATTTATGATATAACAGACACTGGGCGTCAGGAAGCGTCGTCGACAGATGCTACGCACATGCCACCGGATAAGTGGGCACACGGCGTTGTCTCGTCCCGTGCGTTTTGTTCACTCTCTCGTCCGCTGCCTTTACGATTATTGCACTGTCTCGATTTACACCTCCATATTAGCGAAACGAGAATAGGAGCGTGTGAAAAGACAGCAATGATAACAGATTCGTGGAGGGTAATTACGCGCGGGGCGCGCGAGTCGCCTCGGGCTGCGCTACCGCCGCGCGGTGTGCGTTGACTTGTGCCATCGATACAGTTGTGTTGTGACGGGCCCTTATCTCGCCCGCTCGTGCATTATAAGCCAATTCATTATCCACAAACAGCAACCTCATCCACGCGTTTCCAACTCTCTCCGCGTTAGCGTTAATTGCATTTCGCAAAACTTAGCCGAGTCCGCTAACGAATTTATTACGCAACGCGCCGTGTAAGTTAATTCGCCGCGCGAAACGAAAATACTTGTATTCTTAAAATAAAAAAATAATAAAATACAATGGCATTTCAAAAGTACGTGGCGCGAACGATGCGCCAAATATATTAGGTAACGACGTTTTCGTGTCTCGTTGTCATTAAATCTGTTTCAATTTCGACACAGCGTTGAAAAAAAAACTATCGTCAAACGTTTTGTTTGTCTAGTGTGGGGCGTGACGCCGAGCGCGCCTCTCAAATTGAAATACACGTCGGGCATAAGAAGTGGACAGTTTTATAAACAAAAGAGAACGTAGTTTGTGTGCTCTGTCCATTGATGAAATGCGGTTTCCCACAGCGCCGGCGGCTTCGACCTGTTCTGTTCGACAAATCCCGGATCAATAAACCTTTATTAAATGATTAAATAAAATTATTCCCAAGTTCAAACAATTCTCATCTTAGCATAGGTCGCTGACGCTATACAATTAGACTGACGACGATCCAGTTCAAGTGGCTAGACGTTGTCAATCTAGCTACATAATGAACGAGGGCTCACATCCGGTCGCCTCATTGATCGATCGATCGATCGATCATCAGCGGAAGCTGTATCGCGTGAACGTATCCCCGTTGGCCGAAAATCGCGTTCGGAACATCCGAAATCGACGCCGTCCGCCTCCGATATCGGCCGCCTCGAATTATCGCTTGTTTCGCTTTCTTTTGTTTTGATCGTACGAATCGCCCCTCATTTATTTGTAGTGACCTCTGGATCCATAATTACATAGTATCCGAGGCACAGCGGCGAGGCACGTACACTCGCCTCGTCCTGCTTTAAATTGTGTTATTTATTTGTGAATCGAAACTACATTAATAGTCCATAGTCGTTACACCTTCATTTAATATCGTTACTATGGTTTGTTATAATGAGTGCAATTTCGTGTGGATCGCGGTATAAGCCGCCGCCACACCGGTAACGTTTTGATTCGGTTCTTATGTACGTTGTGTGTAGAAAACGAAAACATCTTAATAATTTTCCTACAAATTGTTTAGAGTCGAAAGCTGGTTTAGGGTCACAACAAGCGTTAAAATATCGGGTGAAATGTTTAATTATTTTTGATGTTAAAAGCGCGACTGCTGTCGAAACTTGTCTTTTGTTTTGTTTTTAAACACATTTGTTATGACAACGTCCGAGTGAAATTATCGGCTCGCTTTGTGGTGGCGGTCATATTTCACGCGATGGGCAACCCTAGCACACCTGAGCGAGTGCTCGGTTGCTGTAATTCTCCGCGCACATTCGAGCTAAATTGCAACCCACTCACGGTTCCCACACATCATTTTTCTAATTCTCCCCGAACTCTGCACTCCGCTTCAATAACATTTCTCTGGAACCGCAGCTATCGCGTTACCTAAAATGCCTCCCGCATCATTATACGATTTTTTATTAATGATCTCGAGGGTGTAGCTTTTTTATCCTTAGACACAAGTTTCATAATGCTTGAAGTTTGTTCTGTTCGTGGTACAATTATTTATTCAATATTGAGAATTTCCTCATACATACATGAACAAAGATTACCAGCAGTATCGAACTCCACCTAGTATTCCGTAGCTATCTGAAAACAACAATTTTCGATTTCCATAGGAATAGAATGCGGAATGTATTGATGTTCAATATATTATTTTCGTTGGGCGGCTAACTTGAGTACGTACGTTTTATCATTTAGATTTATTGCACTGATACGATCGCCCGGTGTAAGTTTACCACGGACTGTGTGCACTACGGGCTGTTCCGGCTTCGTACCCGGCGTGTTTGTTCGTTACAAGGATGCAACGCGTAGCATATTTTCTACCATCGACTTCTCATTTTGGATCATCAACTTCTTATTTTGTATCATTGAAACATACATTTATATAAATATTCTTTAGTCAGTTTATAATAGGAGTAGACGTTAACAAGTTATCATCTTACGTTGTTTTTAACAAAGGAACCGAAAAACTCCGATCGAGATCGATGCGCATCTCCATTACTCGATCTCCTTATCATTGACATCCAACAAAGAACAATTTTGTCAGTATGTCCTTACCACAATATACCCTACCATACCATACGCCACGAAATTAGTCCGGATCGATCGTTTTATGTACCTTTTAATTTTGTTTCGCGTCTGGTTTAATTTTATCTGCTGTCGGGATTACCGGCTTAGGAATGCATCTTGGTGGAGCGCGGCAAAAGGAACAAATAAATGATTGTTATACACGGAGCGAAATAAATAAAGTTAGAAACAGGTCGGCGGCGAGGTTTCCCAGCGCGCTCCGTCTCAGCACTCTCGCAACGTTTTGATGAATGGTGTTGCGTATATTTTTCATAAACCGGGAATCGCTGCTTTTGTGTTTTTTCTACGCTTCTGTCGCCGCGTTATGTAATTCTAGTAGTTGCGATCACGTTAATGTTGATTCATGATTGGCGACGATTAGTACAGTGGGTGAGAGGGAATGTGGTTAAAAACTCTTAATCAATCACCCAACGGGCGCCAACGGACCGAAATAGTGAATCACGCTCGGAACAATGAAATCTCACGTCTGAATGCGGGCGTCAAACGCCGACGGTAACAGGTCAATTTACTCCAAGCCCTTTCCCACGCTGATAAATAGATACGCTCTTTTACTTTAATCAAATTAAATTGTGTCTTATCCTTGCGTAGATTCGTCTCGTTACCAATGTTATTAATATCATCTGACTTATCTGGTAGTGGACGTAATACATAATATTCCATAGTATTGTACGTCTATATAACACGATACAATAATGGCATTCAAAAGCATTATTACAATAAATATAGGTTTACGTTTATTAAAACGTCGGACTTTATATTTTTTTGACCAGACCAAGGTCTTTTCATGCCCATTTACTATGTAACTATCGCGGCGTGCTGTAATGGATGGTTTTTTTCAGATACGTTGATTGCGCGGATGACGAAGCAGAGTATAGCCGATGTCGGTGGCCCGTGGGTGGAAGAAGAACAGCGGTGGGGTGGACCTGGAGGCGCGCACCTGAGGCTCTCGTACAGAGTCACTTGTGCTGCACACTACTACGGCCCTGGGTGTGAAGTGCTGTGCAGGCCGAGAGACGACGCCTTCGGACATTACATCTGTTCTGCCACCGGCGAGATCGTGTGCAAGCCCGGATGGACTGGAGACTATTGCTCGAAACGTAAGTTTCTTTCTAATATCTATATAAATAATTTACTTAGTTAAAAATCCTTGGTGGTTAATTAACGCTGCTAAAACAATATCTTTCTAATATCTATAAAAATAATTTACTTAGTTAAAAATCCTTCGTGGTTAATTAACGCTGCTAAAACAACACTCTGTATAACCTAAAATCATACCATAAGTAAGATATTGTTCTAATAGATTTTTTTTATTGAAAAAATAATCAAAAGAACATCAAACCCTTTAAAACTAAGTTACATAACATTACACTACAATATGTTCCATAACAAAGATCGTACAGAAATTACGCAAATAACTTCCTGGGATAATATTAAATGGCCCATTAAATTCCCCATCCTCATTAAACTTAGATGTGACAACATTTTTGGTCCAACATCCTCTCTCTGCCAATTTAGTCTGACCTTTCGGTGCTGGCGTCCTGGTCACGCGCAACTAGTCTGACTCATCGGGGTCAAGGGACCAGCCCTCTAAATACTATTGACCTAGGAGAGCCTACATTATTTAAAACCTACAATTGCTTACTCTTTTTCTTAAATATCGTTTTCGAATACCACTAAGATAATAGAATATAATTATGCTAAGTATGTAAGTATTATATGATGGATGAATCATAAAATTGTGTCTCTGAAAAAAACGAGTGCGTCAACAGCGTAGGTATCCCTGTCACATTTAAAGTGTCATTTTTGACACGATCCGCGCATAGTAATGACCTTAATTATCCGAGTGGTCTGGCGTCATCCTTGCTAATCACAACATTTTTATATACATATATATCATTATCTCATGACACCTCTAAACAAGGTAAATGAGTGTACAAAATTAATAAAAGGTCATTCACTCACTTATTGACCGAATAATGTCTCTATGATTTTCTGTTTTTTCAAGTTTAATCACCGTAAGAATATGTTAAGAATGGAATTTTGAACTATAGCATTTTTATTAGTGATTGTTTCGCCCAAGAATATGAGTTTCACGTCATTATCATTAATTATTATCATCAAAACACGTTCAGGGGCCGGTATGTGTGAGTTAACATTAAAATTTGTAGATCTGTATCTGACCATCGTTAAAGTTTATTACGCGAGGCAGTAAACCGAATTGACGAAATTTTATACGTTGCCTCTAATCTTGTAAGGGTGAAGGCGGTCATGTGAGAACACCATGCATGAGTTCGTAGTTGCACTCGCTAAAGAGCGGATTAGTAATGAATTATTTATAAAAATAAAGAATTATTAACAACGCAGTGCCTCCTTAACTGCCCTCTATTAAAAAGAAATGCAGAGCGAAGACGTGATCGTTCTTTGAATATGGTCATTGAATTTAAAATCGCTTCATACGTATAATTTCCGTTTAACATGGGGCTAAGTGCTTCGGTCTCGTTCTGTCACGTAGTGTTACGTATTAGGGCATCTCGTTCGTTTAAAAAACCCCGAGCGCACCGCCTGCATGGTGGATGAATGAGTGACAAAACAATATTCGTTCGGCGCGTCACATAGTTCACCGCGAGCGTGCGACCGCCGCCCGTGTGGCCTGTTTGCTTTCGAATGCCGCTGGTCTGTAAACAAAGCCGCAGAGATGGCTGTCGCATCGTTAGCGACATTCATCAATGTCCGGGTCACTTTTTATTATAGACAACATGCAACATTAATTAATTTGTCGCATCGAAGACAAGCCTCAGCTGCCCCGAAGTGTAACAGCAGCTGGAACTGCCCCGAGGTAGCCGCGATAATGAACACACGGCATGTTTGCGATGAGAAGCCAACGCAGATTAGACCCCCGGATTAGATAGTGGACACTTTTACCCGTTCTATGTATCGGATCACGTTGATTTGCAAGTTTAATAAATTGTGATACGGCGGATGGCTGCCAATAAAAAGAAGCGTCTAAACGTTTCAAACGTCATTACGTGGTTCTGACGTATGTTAAACACATCGCGTCTCGTATTGTAAAACAAAGCGGTGCGTCTCAAGATGCATTGTGGCCGGGCGGATGTCGCGTCGCAATCTCGGCAGCCCCACCTGCCGCCGCGTTCCCACACTCCGGCGCCGCAAAAAAACGCGCCCGACAGAGACGGACGAGCGCGCGCCGCGTAGAGCGCTCTCTCGCTCGCACGCCAGGGCTGCCCGCCCGCCGACTATGCGATCCTAGTTGCTCCGTGCGACGGGATAACCACGAAATCACAATTTTCTGGTAAAAGTAAACAGTTGCGGTGGCGTTCCGATACTTAAGATATGCCAAGTATTCATGATTGGGCACAATTCTTGGGCGACTCCATTGCGGCCAACTTCCAATTTCCGACATATTAAAGTTTACGAGACAACTGTGCATGCAGGTAATGAGTGCCAATATAGCCTTGCCAACCCTATCCTTCGAGTTTGTATTGGCGATTACGAAAATGTAAAAGCGAGAGAAGCGGCCATAATGAAATGAAAACAACGCTACGCTCGCACACACACACAGCGCAGAGCGGGCCGCTACACAGCGCCGCGAACCGGGTCAAAAACACCTTTAAACGAGAACCGAACACCAATCGAAATAAACTTTGTTCTTGACCGTGTCATGATACTTGCCTCACATCTGCCGAACGGTATCTGGCCTTCTGGGAAAGCTTAACGATCCCGAAAACTTATTTGCATGTCCCGACAACATTATTTCCAGCATCCAGCTCTCAATCTTAATGATAGGGTAAACATCGCGAGCGCACCCCACCACGGCCGCTCAATTTCGCCTAATTGTCGACGTGAGTGGAGTTCTCACGAATATTACTTTCTGTATTGAATCGCGAATCCCACGCGCACCTAATTTCCGCCTCGAATAGAAGCAGATGTCGGATGGACCTGTTATATATTTGCCAAGGCCCGCACACGTGTGCAGCATCTAACCGAACTTGCTTT
>DWDV01000242.1:0-18830 GCA_018245615.1 Mimoniades ocyalus | reverse complement strand
CGTAGGACTACTTTCATTCATTTCAAGTGCAGTCTTAATAAATATTTTTGTACAGTATTAGCGACGAAGACTCCAGAGTACTGCCGAGAAGGGTTGAGGTCATAGTCTACCATCCTCATTGAGCACAGATTGTCAACCTCCACACTCCTTAAACCAGATCATGGAGATTCGAACACGCAAGTATTTTAACAATTTTTTGCTTCGCCGTTTAACGAGTGATATTCGATCTTCTAAACGCACATGACAACATGAAGTTAAGGGTGCACACCAAAAAATTGTCCCCTAGAGCCTCTAACCGGAGGCGTAATTCTAAACCAGAAATGCAACATGTTTTCTGCTACGACAAATCGACTGAAATCTCAATGGCTCTTGGGTTACACATTCCTGCCGGCAACAAATAATAACATGTTTTTTTTTCGTTACAATATATTGCTATCATCGCAGTAACTTCGTAATGTTTAAATACTGAAAGAAAGTGAGGCTAATACTATAGAAAACGAACAACACAAGGCTGAACCAGATCATCAAAATTATGTAGCATGGATGTGGATAAAATAGGAAAACCTTATGTTGTTTTCACGCCATCTCATTTCGACTGAATTGGATTTAAAGCACTACGCTATTCTACAAATTTAGACATGAATATGTCAGATCTTTAATAAGATCTCACAAAATCCTTCTAGCAGTGATGCAATATCGTCACCTACGAGTATCACACTTTGCGCCCCTACATTGCTGGAGGCCTAACTTTCACAGTCCTAAGATTCTAATCACATCTTTCTCGTTAAATGAGTCATAAAATAAGTGGTTGTATGTTTTAGGTTCTAAATAAGAAATGACCGAAAGTATAGTACCTCAACACGTCTACAAAAACACTAAATGAGAGATTTTGTTTAGGAGAATATTTTTTTTAATCTACCTATTTATGTACGAGCGCACGTTGAAATAAAAATAATGGGATCGTGGATTTAAACCGTTCGTAACAAACGTAACATCACGCCTGTCATCCCCGAAGAGGTAAGCAGAGGAATGTAGAACATTCCCACGTTTCATCAGTTACGTTTACGTCCCAAATGGAATAGGTGGTGAGCCTATTGCCATACACCGGACACATATCCAGACTCAGAGCCACTACTAGAAAATCTAAATTAGATAATTTTGTAGTGCTCGACCCGGGAATCGAACTTCGGCAGTCGCACTTGCCACCAATACGACCAATTTTATTTACTATTTACCTGTTTATTATTTAGTATGTATTTATTTCGTAATTTACTTGTAGTTTTCCTTCATGAGCGAAAACTATCTAACGGATTTTTGATGCAAAGCTTGGCAATCCGATAAACATAAAATTTAACAGAAGCGGTGCAAATATGAAAAACCCTTGATAAAGCATTCTACCTGAAAAGTTGCGAAAATTAAAGTTATGTAAATTGAAACACAATAGCAATAAAATATAAAGGAATTATTATTCAAAAAAATTGCCGTGTAAATGAAACCTACACACTGTTATAACTTGTTATCAAAACACTGACTCAAAGGATTTCTGAAAGTTTCAAGAACAAAAATAGAAATAGTCAAACAGGACATCCCCTGTTCATCCTGCACTTGCATTTGTGTCAGTTCGTTAGAAGTTTTTACAACAACATGTAAAATTTCAAAGCTATTCCATTTCCGCTCTGCTTTTTGCTTTTCGTGTTTTAACGTCCGCTTAGATCAATTCTGGATTTTTGCTGTTGACGATGAAATTTAAGTATAAGAAGAGACTCAGATATATAACTCATGTCTTCAGTCCGTGTTGTTGACCCTCCTCTCCCACCCCTCCCACTCACAAGTAAATTCAGGCCGAGCCACATGGGTTCGCCACTAAAACCCGGTGCAGCTGTCAAGGCCAATAAGGTCAACAGTATATATGGTCATTTAGAAAAATTAACTCATGTGTTATCGCATTTTGACTAGATATTCAAAAACTTTCAGGTTAACATTAATATTAATGTTCGTACTACAATACACTATCGATAGAAATCTCCATATATTTTGAAACGAATCAAATACTTGTAAAATAAAAAACATATCTTATGCCGAACAAGTTTTGAAAAATTTAAATATTTTAATTACAAATTTCATGCTATTTTTAATGCTCAGAACGCTTGAATTTTCTCGCGTGATCGCGTGACTTGAGGAGTACTTCAAATAATTATAGGTGTTTCTCACCCGTCGCAACGTTCGTAGGACTCAAATATACAAATCTTAGTTTAATAATCAAATCCACAATTATTGCATTATACGTTTCAGTAACTATACATTTAACCCAAAGAATTTTTGTAACAAGCAATTTTGTTATTGCTCTTGCGATATTCCGATGCTAAATCGCTTACCAGATTTAGTTATTCAAAATACATTAAAAGCCTCGATTTAAATATACCGAGATTATTTTATGAATTTATTAAGACTAATGCTTATAATTGATGCCTATGTATCACTTTATTGAAACTTCTTTTATTTAGTAATCTTGCCTTCTCAAAGTAGATTCTAATAAATACTTACCTATTTGTAACGTACGTTTTGTACGTGGTATTTCAGAGGATTTAAATACGTTCATCTTAAAAAGCAAACCGGATTTTTGTCCGCCTCTCCCCATCCGTAACCAAATGAAATTTTATTTCGCAATTCAAAAAAATCCTAGACATATACGGTACATCATATTTAACGAGTTTCCGCCCTAAGGGGTAATTTGGTGCATAATCAAAGAAATTTTCATGTATTAGACCTCAGAAAATATGGTATTGGAAGCTTAGGAAATTTTTTAATCACTGCGGTGAATTTCGTGTACTTACGTACATACTCGTATATGTACAAGTATTGCGATGAAATATATTTTAGTCAACTTGTTTCGTCTACTGATTCATATGATTATGCACATATACACATGTTTTGAGGATTCCGTGTTTCCAAATACATGTTCAGCTTTTAATCGTATTTCAAGTTAACGAGATTCGTATTTCTGTTCGCGATGGACATTTCATAGTAATCAAGTTTGGAGCTGGATAAATCGATTGTTGTCACTCCAAATACCCCTTTTGTTGTCATGATTAATTGTTCTATTCGTGATACTATTGGAACTTTCTGACTGTGTAGTAGAAAAGGTTTGCTTTTTATTGATTTCGTATAAATGGTGTGATGGAGTGAGAAGCTAACTCAGCGATCAAACTCCTCCATCAACACAATCATTAACCACCCTAACGTTTCGAATTTGAACACGGATATATTTTGAAAATGAAAACCGAGAGAGTTAATGTTTAATTACTATTAATCTACATCGCTGAACAATCACAGGTTCACCGGCTTCACACGCTTTAGCTAGCATTACAAAAAATCTAAGCTGTTTAGTTTTCCTAATTATGTTAATGTTACTTTGTATGAAGTGAACTTAACACCCCCAGATTGGACAACTTATATTTCATGTTTATGGCCCGTGACACCTTGAGATACTGATATATA
This sequence comes from Mimoniades ocyalus, assembly GCA_018245615.1. NCBI lineage: Eukaryota > Metazoa > Arthropoda > Insecta > Lepidoptera > Hesperiidae > Mimoniades > Mimoniades ocyalus. Next base: position 15,332 of record DWDV01000242.1, on the reverse strand, counting down.
TTTCGAGATTTATTATATTTGACTTCGACGTCTATTATACAATACCTTAGAAAAGCTATAGATGTTAATACAGTGTACAAAAATTACTATTAGGTGGTTTGCATGCCTGCTTACGGTGTGTGTAACATAATATCACGCCTGTATTTCCCCGAAAGTGTAGGCATAAGAGTGCAGTACACTGCCACTATTCACCTGTTATCTTATACGTCAATAACGTAGACGGATAACAAAAATTGCCCGCATTAATAAATTGTTTGTTCAACGCTTAACTTATAAATATGTATGGAAGCCCGACGGCGGCGGCGTCTCTTATGACGCCCACGGAAGGGGCACAAAAGACGGCTGCCCTATTTAATATCGGGAACGTTGACGGATCATTAAATTGTTTAATGTAGATTTACATTTCAATGCCGTGAATATAATAAATAAATGTCAATCTAACATTTTAGACACCGTTCTATGTTGTTTAGTTTACAGATTTAAGCGAAATTCTTAGTAAACTTTGCATAATTTGTACACAAGACATTCTATGTCGCGGTAACGACAAACACGCGAAATTATTTTCTACGTTATCCACTTTCGCTGTTAGCCGATATTGTGTTGCAAAGTAGATATGTGAGTGGAATAAAATGACAGCGGCTTAGTTCACTAATACAATAAACATAATACTGAAAATACATCTTCAATTTCTATTATCTGTAATTTTCATTCAAGAAAAGTTCCCCAGCCATAGTGATGCTTCGTAAAAATAGTTCACATATGTTTCCTACATCTGAAATTACCGTAAATTACTCTGAAATATAAACTTCAGATACCTAACACTAATTATCCGGAGACGCTTTTTATGAATTTCGGATGCAATTATGAAAATTGGTGCTGTCATTTCCTAATAGGGATAGCCGGTCGAAAATCGCTCGCTAACATCTTGAATTGATGAAATACAATCATTATAGGTTCGCAGTTCCGTTGAGAATACTGTCTTGAAAAAAGCTTTCCTAGAGACATGTAATCGTTTCCTTAGTAGTTAAAGTAAAGTACTATTCCATTATGAGTTTCGTCAAAATAAACTTACACGATTCTCAATTATCAATATAAGACTGCGTCGTCGGTCGAGTGATTGCAAGCGTAACTACCGATAGAGAGTTCCTGGGTTCAAATTCCGGGTCGGGAACTATTGGATTTTTCAAACTTAGAATTTCCAGTAGTGGCTCGGAGTCTGGATATGTGCCCGGTGTATGGCAATAGGCTCACCACCTATTCCATAGTGGGACGTAAACGTAATTGGTGAAACGTGAGAGTATAATATACGTCTCTGCCTACTTCTTCGGGGATTACAGGCGTGATGTTACTTTTTTTTACTACTGATACAAAAACACACTAAGACAGTAGACAAAAGTCATGATACCACGAATACCACGAACACAATGTACATAAACAACAATAAGTTTATGCTCTCAGAAGAAACAGCGAAGTGTGAAAAGCAATGTTTACACATTTATGTAGCCAGAGAGTCTTAGAGAAAATTTTCTTAAAGGATATTTTGCCTAAATCAGATTTTTGTTTCATAAGCTCTAAAACAATGTGCAAATATTCTTATCAATTAAATATGATTTTTTTCTCAGAACTTGACTGCATCGTTGGACTAGAAATTGTAATCGCGACAGCCTTTTAGTCTCCGAATCGATTACCGAGTCGGGCCAAAATGTTATAGGGAATTTCTAATTTTAAATTCGTAATAATAGCTCTGAGTTTGGACTTATGCCCGGTGTTTGGCAATAGCCTTACTGTTACAATTGAAAGAACTGTTGATACTAAGAACTGTTACAATTCGAGTCGAAGAAGAATTATATGTATATAAACGTTCATAATGAAACAATCCAGTAATTTCTTGAATATCAAATGCGGTGTTAATATCTTACATAAATGAGCTTCAAAAGATTAAAACAAAAGTTATTTTTTTAATTTAAACCATACCTGCTGAAACTCTGATCAAATCGTACCTCTGTTGGAGAAGCAAAAATTTTTCAACAGTGGCCGGTGTGTCTTTGTAGCAAATTTATGATTACGTCTGAAACGCTTGCTACCATTTTTGTCGAGGTATTCAGTTCTGTTCACTTCTTTGTTTCCAAACAATACCGATAATTTTTTTTCCATTCATTACAAAGAGATTTTTTTATTAAAAATGAGTTGATATGTATATACAAAAAGTAATATTATTCTTTTCTTGTGTAGACGTCTTGTATAGACTGATTCTTCAATTGCTGTGTAACACAAAGAACGACCTTTATACGTGCTTATAACTAACAATAAACATATATCACGCCTACAAAACCCGTAGAGATAGGCAAAGTAGAATAGTACACTCCCACGTTTCACCAGCAACACCAGTAACACCAGTTTCACGTCCAAGTCAAAGTAGAAATACCCAATAGTACCGGAACCGGAATGTGAACCCAGGTCCTCTCGAGTCGCGCTTGAAACCAACACGACCAAAGAGGCAGACAATCAACACGAACAACTAACAATAAACAGTAGATAATAATCAATAGACATACTAGTAAATAATTGTATTATAAACGAAAGCACCAATTTAGTATGCTATATATTAATCTCAGCTGTTTTCCAATGAGTTGGCGTTTCCGCCACTCAGTCGCCACTCGCCACTTTGGCCTGCTTCACATAGCTTGTGACGCGTGTACATTTTTGACTCGTATATAATGTAAGGTTTAGGGCGTAATAAAGTGATTAGCTATTTACCTTCGCATCGTGAAGCCGGTGAATAAGATGTGATCTACATCAATTGCTTGTCACGCAACCTGTGGAAGAATAATTTATCGTTAATCATTGCTGCTAAAACAAAAATGTAGGATTAAAAATCGTTATTTCTCTAGAGTTATTGGAGGGAAAACAATACAACCTAAGACTTCTTGCAAAGTAAATCATGATTCAATGCAAGACGTTCTTAATTATTTTTATTTTATTTTCTGACTCGTGTAAAGGACAACCGGTACCGATACTGTTGGTTAGCTACAGTCCTAAGACATTTAGTGTTTTTCATTATTTGGAGGAACCAATGTCGATCTAGAGGTTGGTGTATAATGTCCAGGTTTGGTAAATGTACATTTAAAAATATGTATTTAAATTAATCTGAATCAAATTAAGCCAAAGCAAATTAAGTAACTAACATTTACGTATACGGCCTACTAAGGTTGATTTTAATTAACCTAACTTAACATCACGCCTGCACACCCAAAGAGGTATGCAGAGAAATGTAGAAGACTCCCACATTTCACCAGTTACGTTTACGTCCCACTATGGAATAGGTGGTGAGACTATTGCCTTACACCGGGCACATATCCAGATTCCGAGCCACTACTAGAAAAGGTAAATTAGAAAAATTTTGTAGTGCCTAATCCAGGAATTGAACACAGGACCTCCCAATCGGCAGTTGCATTTGCAACCAACACGACCAACGAAGCAGTAATAATTAACCAAAATTACAATTATTTATATTTTTTAAGACTTATAATGTTATACTGAAATTGTTCGTGTTAGATATTCTTAATCTATACTTTAAATTAAATATCGGCTAAATGAATTTAAATTTATAAATACTGAATAATTTTATATTATGAAAGTATACGCTAATATCATAACAAATGAACGCGGTGTTGTTGAACAAAAATTTATACGACTATCGTTTTATATATTTGTTATAATGGCTGTAATACCGACTTAGTAATTTAGTATAAACCACTAATGGTTGGTTATTTCATTGTGGATACAATCGATCTTTTGTTCTTGCTTTGTTAATGGTTGATGCATGGATTTTTTAAATTAACAGAATATTAATTATAAATCATTCACATTATACAAATCGCATGGCGTTGACCACTCGTAAAAAGAAAGAGATTTTATAATTTTCTGGGACTTAACAATTTCCAAAAGCTATCTGTTTATAAGCTTAAATATAATCAATTCTTAGTATTAATTACGTTATTTTCCCTTATCACAATCCTGGCCTCTATGAATTTGTTCTGAACAGAAGTGGTTTGCAGTCACATGCGGTGTCATTCCACTTCAAACCATTCTGTATCACGCAAATATTTCACGTGCACATAACTAAGACCCGTTTCACACAGAATTTTTTTTAAATTAAATTTTCTTAAATTATTGTTCCTCGTACAATCGAACTGACAGAACGTATCAGCAGTCCTTTTAATTTCATTTAATGTTTGTTATAATACTTTATTTGTGTGTAAGAACACATTTTTCAGGTTTAATAACAGTGAAACTATAGATAGATTACCTGTATCGTAATTAGTCCTTTAAAGTGTTATGAACCACACGAGGAAATTAAAAGAATAGTTTGTGTGTAAGTGTTGGGATTACTATTACAATACTCGTATAATAAATTTGTGAACCGACACGTTTCAGGAAATATACACAGAGCAAAATAGTAAAGAGTTTAAAATAATATATTTATAAAATGGAATAATCATTGATGTATACCTGATACCTGAGGATTACGTGATTTTTATTAAATTAATCGCACTTATAAGCCTCCCAGCCAATATATTATATTGGTTATATGGTATCGAATCTCTACAATGTTCTTAAAGCATCCACTCAGAGGCTATTTTAAACTTTCCCTGCAAGTGAAGTGCACGGCATCGCAAACTTCTACCTGACCGGCGCTTTCAGTATAAATACGAGTACAATAAAAATAGTCGGCAATAAAACACAGCGTAAATAATACTCGACGTTCACACAAATATACGGCATACGGCAATCAAGTATATAAAGAGAGTAATGAATGTATAAGATACACGTTGGGTCTGTAGCATTGTATACATATATTTGGTATTCAGGGCTCTCTGCCTCTACCTCTAAGGCATTCATTCATATAATAACAATAATAAAAAGAAAACTTTTGTTTGTGAGACATAACACATATGCTTTCTTTAACGACGTTACTTTTAGGAGTATTAACGAGTTAACGATTTATTATTATTTCAGTATTTTAAGGAGATCAAAATTAAATTTTAAACAATACCTCATTAATCTACGCGGGTAATTACATGTAAATGTATAATAAATACGTATAATGGAAAGGAACACGCTTAAGTTAAAAAAACATATTCAAATTTGATGCTACACTTAAACTTAGTTTGGACCTAATACACAGTCAAATCAATTGTTGCGTCGAAAGTTCGCGGAATATGGTCCTAAAGAAACTTCAATGAAAACAAAGCTTATAAAGTTGTTAAAATTGACGGTATAAAATTTAGATAGCGCATTTAATAGTGATGTTATTAACACAACAGAGTATGATGGCTGTTGTTAATATGTGAATTACGGAGCGTAGTTGCACCTGCGCATGCCTGCGGGACGATACAGCGTGGGAACATTTTGCGATAAAGTAATTGTCAGGCGCAAGCCCGCAGTGTATTTCTAGCGTTGCTCCGACCGCCACAGCACTGTTTCTAATATGTACCTAAATGTACAAAACGCACAAAATACATATTATTAACAGGAATAAAAGGATTTAATTATTAATTCATTCATACCAATTATCTTGAGACAACATTATACTAACAACTCAAAGTAGTCTATAGTTTGAAGAAAACATATTTTGCTTCTATACAGTCTTAGAATAAAAATATATCGTCTATTACAATGAATTAAAGATATTGATATAGGTCTACATAGATATTTCTTTGCAAGTTTTTACAAAGCTTAAATATAATAATGACTAAATCCTACTGAGAGCTAAAATAATTTTCATCTATTACACACCTACAAGCATCAGAAAAAAAAATACAAGAGACTTTCAAAAATACATTAAATCATTTCATGAAACACACCTTATCACCAATAAACAATGAGATTATAATGATAGAACAATTTTTACGAATATAAAACTACAGACAGTTAAAATCATTGATCTCACAATTAAATTGTTTATCAGCAATCAGGTAACAAATACAGTACAATTACAAAGATAAACATTAAAATCTAATACAATAGTTTAATATTAAAAACATATCACATTGCCTGTAGGTTCAATGTCGATTATGCAGGTTTTTTTTTAACCCTATTTTCAATGGCCAGCATTATAAATTAAACTTACAGGCAAATACATACCACACTATTGTTGCAGTAGTGGAAGGATTCCAAATTTAAGTGGCTGTTCATGTCAACAAGTGCCGACTGCTTTTCCTTTCAATCAATGTCAAACATGTTTTAACAAGTTGTAACACCACACTTCTGCAACAATCTCACATTCAAGAAACTTTGTCAAAGTGCTCACATTCAGTTGACAACAGTTAAAATTTGACAAAGTTTTTGTTAAGCTCAGGTTTTTAACTGTCACTGCATGATTCCGAGTCGGAGCCGCTGCTGCTGTCACTATCACTGTCGGAGTCACAGTAGCTGCTGCTGCCACTCCCCGAGGAGCCGGAGCCTGATTCAGATGATGATTCGGATGAGCTGTCAGAAGAGCTCTTGTCCGAGCAGTCAGAGCAATCAGAATTGGTACGTTTCTTCTTAGCCGGCACTTTGCACCTGCCATTGCTGTAACAATAAAATCAAAATATGTTAAATAAATTTAATCTGTTAGGACTGGAAATTTAGTTAACACTAGTGTATTGGTATAATAATGCTGAACAAAAATATGAATAAGAAAATTATGTTCAGCCTACTAACATACAGCACACCTTTAATAACTCGCTTTTGCTACATAAATATGGGTAAGAATTTTAATAAATATGTTTAAGATTTTCAATAATAACAGTAGAGTAACTAAGTCATGTTTTTATAAATTGCAATAACTATGTGCTTGGTTTCTTCTTCAATAAATTGCTTTGCATTAAAGCAGTAGCCTGGAAATGTTTCTTTATTATATTCAGGTAAGTCAAGGTGTTAATAAATATGCATTAACCTAGTTAAGATCATTTGAAATGGCTAGAAGTTAACTATTGCAAAATACATCATTCACACATACAAGAGCATCCAAATAATGCTGGTAGTCAGTCACCAGGTTTCACAGAATGCCAAATATCATAATGACCACTATTCACAGTAGCTCTAGAGCCAGCAATGTTCAGTATAATTCATCACTGTAAAATCAATGTAGTATAGTTCTGTATATACATATACAGTATACACCCATACATTAATTCGTGAAATATTTAATTGTATCTACTCCCATGTATCAATATTATTGTTACATGAAACAATCTACAATAATGGAATCATTTAAATAAAAGGTATTAACCGAAACACTCACCGACCGTTTCCATAATTCTGATGTAAGTAAGATGCTTTGTATGAAAAAGAATATTGATGTAAAAATGAGAAATAAAAAATAAATATTTAATTGTATCTACCCCCATGTATCAATATTATAGTTACATGAAACAAGCTACAATAATGGAATTATTTAAATAAAAGGTATTAAACACTCGCATATTAACACTCGCCGACCGTGTTCGTAATTGTGATTTAAGGAAAATGCTATGTATGAAAGAGAGTATTGGTGTAAAAATGATAAAGGGCATGCTCAGATGGTTCAAACATGATGAGAGAATGGCTGATGAAAGAATGACGAAACAGATATACAATGCGAATGTTGAAGGACGTAGGTGCCGAGGGAGGTCAAGACACCTATCTAGATCAAATAAATACGGCTTTATCTGATGGGGACGTTAGAAGTCTCCGAAACCGGCGTGCATGTATGAAGAGAGTAATGAACGTGAAAGAAGCACGACAGCTTTGTAAGAATAAAGATATTTGGCAATCTGTACTCTCTGCCTACCCCGCAAGTGACCTTACGTTAAGATATGTATGTAAAAGGTATTAAACACTAGTAGAATCTTGCTTATTTCGCTTTCCAATATTATTTTGCAAGGTAATAATTACAAAATAGTCACATATTGCTACAGCAGAAAGCATTAATGGCCGCGCAAAATAAAATGTAGGTAGTTAAAAAAATACTAAAACGTGTAAAATTTAGTTTAAAACGATGAAACAAATTCGGAAAACCGTCGATAAGAACCCACAACATTCCCTTTAACTCACCTGCACTGTCCCTCGTCCTTTGCTTTTAAGTTCTTTTTCAGGATCTGGGTACGCGACGGACGCACGAGAATTTTCCGTTTTCCAGTACATTCGTAGCTCCAATGCCCGAACTCCAAGCATTTCTGGCAACGGATGCCTTGCGGAAACGCCGCCGCTATAGCAGCTTGTCTGAAAACACAACTCCATTAAATCATCCGACATATAATATAAAACAACGCTATAACAACTAACGCAGATTTTCTTACTTTTTCCTCTCCGATTGGTGTCTATTGTACGTTCCCAGCGTCATCGTTGAACCTTTTAAAGTTTTTCTCTCTTGTAAAGTAACGAAGGTAGTTCAACTATTACTGTTAGATAGAAATTAAGCTCTTGGTCAGCTAGTATTCAACCCCTAAATTGATGCCAAGCAGAAGCGAAATGCACAAATTCACGTCAAGCGTGGCTAGTGGCTACCAGAAATGCATAGATAATACATTATCAGAAATGCCAAAGTTAGACTACTGCAATTTAAATAACATATTCAGATTTATTATGGTCATAAAATATCTTAAAAAAACTTATTACTGATAATTATATATTCACATAATTACACTAAATAATAACAAATAATGGACATTTAGTAATGATCAAAAAAATTAATATGTTACTTTTATAGAATCAATGACAATTGACAGCATATATAATTGAAAATCTGAACGCACTATAACCTCAAGACGTCTAAATGTTGACATTTCTTTAGTTTTATCGTACCTAATAGTAATGAAAACAGGCATAATAATATTGGATTTTATAAAAGAGAAATGGCGAAGTATATAGCGCAAATAATTGTTTTAGGCGCTCAAGTAGTGGGTCGGGCTTTCGCTAGAGCCTTAAAACAAGAGATAGCTGCTTCTCAACAGGCTGCGAAGCGAGCTGGAGGCGGTCCCGAAGGTGCTAGGAGGGCCGCAGCGAATGCTTCAACGGGACTCACATTAGAAGAAGCTATGCAAATTTTAAATGTAGAAAAGCTGGATACAGAAAAAGTTAAAAGGAACTATGAACACTTATTCACGGTCAACGACAAAGCGAAAGGCGGTTCTTTCTACTTACAATCGAAGATCGTACGCGCCAAAGAGAGACTAGACGTCGAACTCTCGTCTAAGGAACAGAAGTCCGATCAAAAGCCTCCTCCGAATGACACAATGAAATAATTTTATTAGTTTTATTCTTTTACTAGTTGTGTATTGCAAGTTGTAGATATTATTTAATAAAAACAATTGTTTTGTAAAATACTTTATTATGTAGAAAATGGACACAATAGTGACTAGAATACATCAGTCTTCATAATTCAAAATGCTGATTATGTGTAACTGTTACAAAAATTGTGATTCATACATTGTTCTAGTGAGACAATTTATGCAACATAACATAGTTGCGCTCCATGTGAGCATATAGCTAGATAGATAAATTAATAAATTACTAAGCTATAAATAAGCCTTTTTTTCTTGAGGTAAATAGATGCTTCTTAGTTGCATGTATTAATAAATTATTATACACATGATTTAAAAAAAAAATCAATGCTATAGTGGTAAAATATCTAGATACAATGAACAGTGTAAAATGGCTACTTCTGTTGGAATTATTATAACATTAACGATTTCATTATGGAATATTTGTTAAAAGATATATTTGTTATAATAGTTACAATATTTTTGGAAGCATGAAGGACTGAGTATATTTAGTAGTGATAAAAATATGATTGATTATATTCATATTATTTGTTTGCAACTATGATGCATCTACAAATTTATTAAATTATTGTATCATTACATAAAATTGATACCAACTTAATTTATATATCATGAATAACATAATTTTGACTTTCGATATCTATTGTTTTTGTCTTATCTGCTCAAAAGTTTTCAAGTAAATCATAGTGTATCACATTTTACATAATGATATGATATTAAAATGTTCTTAAAACCTATGATTACATTTGCTTAATCCTACATATAATTGGTTACATTATTATGGAGCAGCAGCCAAAACATTTTCACTAGCAACACTGAGTATATTTATCACAAATGACTAGAAAAAGATTTTAAGCAATTTCTTTTAACATCCTAATATTTTTTATAAAGGGTGTTTGAATATATGCATGTTTATAATAATTTCGATAATTGTAATCCAAATCACCAGAATATGTCAACATAATTGTCAACTTTCTTGAATACAATAACAGTCAGTTCCATGCTAACATCACTTATTGATTCCATATAAAGTCCACCCTTATACAAATATAACAAATCACTAATTCTATGGAAGATGAGCAATCAAACACTCTGTAGATATCTATGCAATTACAATTTGAATAGATGACTTCTATATTCTACTGATTGTTGTAAACAAACTTTCAAAAATTTTAAATTCACACATGAACCAGTCCAGTTTGTTCCCTATTCCATTATTAAAATTCATCTCTTTCCATGCCATACAAATATTTCTAAAATTTCTTATAGATATAAATGTCAGACCAAATCTTGTTAACTTCACACACCAAAAATAAATTTAAATAAAATAAAATTCCAAAGAAAACAAAACCCTAATATCAATAAATACTAGCAAAACGTTTAGCATCTATTTTTTAGCGTATTAATATAAATGCCTTGTTGAATATAAAAGTACCTTATTCTATTTTAAATATGGCAGTGACATAATTATTTTGCCTATATCTCACACAGAGTTTTCCCAAATATGAACATCTATTTTTGCAGGTTAAATCGGAGATGTTCTGATGGCCAAGCCTTTTTCCAAATTGTTTTCCTCACTTTGCATTTTCTGAGTAGTTATAAAACACCTAGTTTTAATTACTAGTAGGCCTGAAACAACTAATATCCTAATTGTTCAAGTTGACTACTTCAAAATGTAATTTTGAAGTAGTCACTCCTAATTTTGGAGTATAAATGTTACAAGCGCATTGACACAAGGATATTTAAGTTATTTGGTGTATGCATATGAGAGTTGATGTAGACTACTAACAAATATCTTTCAAAACCCACATAGCTAGCATGTATTATGCTTTACTATTGGGTGAAACTGAATAGTTTAAATTAGATAGAGTGAGGAGTATTTAGAGTTGTTATATTGATATATGCACATCAATACAACACATGCACATGACAATCACATCCTGTATTTCCACCATCATTTGGGAAACTCTGTTGGTGTAGGCTAGTAACTTCGATAACTTAAGATGGTTTCACATCCATTAGGACTACAACCTCATATGGACTACATTCAGACACTCCCAAGGTATTACATAGCCATCCATAAAAACCTTTCTCAAAATCGCATACATCCTTCCACCAATTAGCCCCACTAAAAGTAAGTTGTACAATACCAGCATATAAGCCTAATCCGAGTGTAAAAATCACTATCAAAAATGGATATGACAAAATCACAATGGGTGCCAGGAAGGCTTTCTTAATGCAACTGAACTCCTCAGTTACAAATGAGAAAATGTTATACCATGCCATTGTGCCCATGTAAAATGAATACATAGCAGATATGAAACTGACGAATGGAATACACAGGAGGCTGAAGATAAAAATGTGGGGTCCATTGTACAGAGAACATTTTGATACATCCATCTTGTTATACTCGTCTGCAACAATAGCGGCTTCAATAATTTCTAGCTCTTCTCTAGATATGTTGAGTTTTACATCAACATTTTGACCTTTTTTCTTACCTCTCTTGATAGTGCCGGTCATGGTGAGATAACCGTCTTTCGTGCTATCAGCAAATGAACATTCAGGAGAAATTGAGCCTTCTGAATCATTACGTAGGGCAGTGATTTCAGTGTCAGTGATTTCAGATTCAACAATGCCTGGCACAATGTTGACTCTCTTCTTCCTCTTAGCACTGTTTTTCAGGCTGTCTGTAAGTGCGCCCATCTCGAAACTGTTTTCAGACTGTGTTTGTGACAGACTATTAGGAGTAGCGGATGAGCTCTCATTATTTTCTGAGTTTAAAATCCTACTACTCTGCTTTAAATCATTGTCATTGATTTCTCGCAAGTCTCCATGACTGGAGCATGCATCAGAGGAGTTTTCATAAATTGGAGACAAATCTATGATCTCCCGGCTGCTGTGAATAGTAGAGAGTGGTTGGTATCCGTTTTTCTGCAGATTTTGAAACTTCTGTAGAGAATCATTTTGAGTATTCGCTTCATTCATTTCTTCATCGTTGACGTCATTAATGATTGGAAGATTAATTTTCATGTTGGACTTAAGGCCTTCCATCGTGGAATGAATGATGCCATTAACAACATGTTCCGTGACCGGTGATAACCCATTTACGTGTTTTTGCGGTAACTCATTATCACCACCCTGCAAATATATTCATGACATGAGAAAAGGTAGCTTAAAAGGTTAAATGGGTGGTGGTGGGCTTTACATATTGTACAAAAAATTAGTAATAGTGATTGGGATTTGTCGTGCATATCTTTTAAGTTTTAATGTAAAATCAATAACCATGAATTCTTACTTGAACAGTAATTATGTGGTCAACATGGCCAGCAATCGCATTCGATTTCTTTCCATTTCGCTTTTTTGGAAGTATAAACATAGGCTGTTCCACTTTAGCCATGGTCGAGAATATATTTTCAGCGTAAATGCAGTCGCAGTTTATATGAACAAGAATCACAACACTATATTGTCGTTTACATAAATACTGCTTTATAAATCTAGAAAATGGAATCAAGCACAAACCACAAACAATTTAAACAATTGCTGGCCATTATGCGTAGCCTGACATGTTGTTTCTACAAACCAATCAATAAAAGTTTACAAAACATGTTAAGAGCAACACTCAGCCATTTTTTGTTTGGGTGATATTTTTTTTCTATGGAACAAAATATTACGTATTGCATGAACTTTCATTCAGCCTTTACTACCAATCCCTGAAAGATTTTTGAATTAAATATAAGAAACAGTCTTTGTCGATAAATTTTAAATTCAGTTATAAAGTACACGAATGCATTTCTATAAATGAATGTATGTGAGAAGGATACCATGATATTTTTCATCAATTGATAAATGTCAAAGTCAAAGTTAACATTAAGTATCACGGAGGGAGGCGGTGCATTTGTATTTTTTTTACAGATAGCCTTGTGTATTATAGTTCGATAAAGGGGATCATATAATAAATTTTTGTACTATCACCATGCTTAAAGTATGTGTAAAATAATAACGCAGTCTAGTTATCAAACTATATTTTTAGTAATATTCACCTAACCTATATTGCAGGGAATGGTGAGCTTAGTAACTGGTGGTGCGTCGGGGTTGGGTAAAGCAACAGTGGAAAGGCTTGTGTCTAATGGTGGGAAAGTGGTTATAATGGATTTACAGAACTCAAGAGCACTGGAAGTCGCTAGACCATTTGGAGCCGATGTAACAGTATCGACCGGCTGCGTAGGTTATGTTTGAATTGAAATACGCTTTTTTCACTGATATTCTGTATTGTTTTATAAGTATATCCTGTAAATTTACAATGTAACATCACGCCCATATTCCCTGAAGTGATATGCAGAGGAATGTAGCATAGTTCAATATTTCAACATTCAGATTTTGACTTAGATTTTATAGTTGAAATTTCTAGTAGTGGCTGGGAGTCTGTATTATTTAAGTGTTAAAGAGTAAATGCGGATATTTCTAAAGTAATTAATTTTATAGAATTAATATTCTTAAGTGTAAAAGTTGTAATAACATTAGTTTGTATTAACTAAATATGGGCTATACTAGGCAGGATCACTATCAATCAGTAAAATTTAATAAGTTAGGTTTCATAATATTGTATCCATCATTATCATTTAAATTCCAGGTCACATCGGATGAAGATGTAAAAAAAGCATTAGAGTTGGTGAAAACAAAATATGGCCGTCTTGATACATTAGTGAACTGTGCTGGTTTCAATCAAACATACCAAGTGTACAATTTTCATAAGGATAAACCTTGCACTATCAGCGAATTTGAAAAATGTGTTCAGGTACAAATAAGTTTTGTTAATGTAATAAGTATTGCACCTGTAATTTACAAAGAGATTGGCAGAGGAGTGCTGTACATTCCCATGTTTCATGGGTTATTTCTACATCTAATAATTCAATAGGGGTGACTAATCTTCTGTTATACAGCAAGCACAAATTCAAACTCTGAGCTCTCAGTAGAAAATGTAACTACCAATTCTAAAATAGAACAATCTAGAAATCTAGATCTAATCTAGAAATAGCACCTGGCCAGGGTTTTGAACCCAGGAACTCTCATCAGCAGTTGCGCTTACAATCATTCAATCAAGGAGGCAGTTGGTTTTGTTATAATTAGCTCTTATTCTACTATATTGGGAAAATCAAATTGGAACTTCTATCATACCTGTGTTAAGGTGAATAAATATGTGTATGAGGTTACTATTATAAAATAAAATAGGTTTATCTTGGTTCACTATAAAATTGTCGCTGTGTCTGGAAATATTAACAACTTCATGTTATATTTTTGTGTCTTATAAGTATACAATTTTTCAGGTCAACACAGTAGGCACATTTAATATGATAAGATTATCTGTAGGGTTGATAGGCAAGAACAAGCCTAATGAGGATGGACAGAGGGGCGTAGTAGTGAACACTGCAGCTACTAGTGCGTATGAAGGTGACATTGGACAAGCAGCAATAGCTGCTTCGAACGCTGGAATAATTGGAATGACACTGCCAATAGCTCGAGATTTGGCCAAACAGGGAATTCGGGTTGTCACTATAGCACCTGGTTCGTAGACTGTTAAATTTCATAATTATTAGATGTCAGTAAGATTTTTTATATCAAAATCCATAAATATCCTTTAAATTTCAACCAATTTCATAAGGTGTGTTAAGACTCCAACCTGCATGGACACTCGACTGTCCTGTTGGTGCAGTGGTTAGTGAACCTGACTGCTGCGGCGGGGGTCGTGGGTTCGATTCCCACCCAGAACAAATATTTGTGTAATGAGCACAAGTAATTGTTCTGTGTCTGGGCGTAAAAAAAATATATCTATTTAAGTTTATATTTATATGTATACATATTTGACTGCCTCGTTGGTCGTGTTTGTTGCAAGTGCGCCTGCCGATCGGGAGGTCCCAGGTTCGATTTCCGGGTCGAACACTACAAAAATTTTCTAATTTAGATTTTCTAGTAGTGGTTCAAAGTCTGGATATGTGCTTGATGCATGGCAATAGGCTCACCACC
>DWDV01000241.1:0-18838 GCA_018245615.1 Mimoniades ocyalus | reverse complement strand
GTGCGCAGCTGGAGGCGCTGGAGCGCGCGCGGCACTCGCGCGGCGCGCGCACGGCGCGGCAGGCGGCGCAGGCGGCCGAGCTGCGGCGCCGCAACCTGGCGCTCGTGCACAACGTGCTGCCGCCGCACGTGGCCTCGCACTTCATGGGCGCGCGCCACCACCACCGCGACCTCTACAGCCAGAGCTACGCGGAGGTCGGCGTGCTCTTCGCCTCCATGCCCAACTTCTCCGGTACCTTGCACGAATGTTTTTATTTCACTGCTCTCTTGGTACAGAGGGGGCGAGCGCTATTGTCGCGACCCGAATTCCATTCGTGGATCGCGGGCGAAGCATTATTGGCTTTCGCTATTTTGAAATTCCCAACAGCAATATGAAATTTGACCTTATTCCCGTTGTATGGCAATGGGCTCTCCCTTTACTAATGTAACTAATGAAAGTAACAAATGAAAGTGCTGCACTGTCCGTGGGCCGAAAGATCTCAGGAATGTGCGCTGAAATATCACGTCATCGAGTACTAAGTTCTTACCTTAGTCCAGACCCTAATGCAGCATTATACCGCTGTTTATGGTGGTGTAATAGGTTACATCGTCACGTTAGGTCCGTTACGCGGCAGGCAGAGAGCACAGAGTGCCAAATACCTCGACCCTTATGGACCTGTCGTGCTTCTGCTACATTCATCTCTCTCTTCATAGACGCTCACCGTTTCCAAATAACGACTAAACGATATAGTACATTGTTATCGTAAAATAATAATTATAAAATCCTTTATTGCGTCATAAACAAGGAAACATGAGTTACAGATAGTTTAAACTTACAGATAAATAAGGTAAATATGAGTTACAAACACTGGACTAACTTATAAATAAATGTAGGCAAAAGGAAGTGACTTAGCTTAATTGGCGCGGAACAACGGTGTCACCCAACGTTGGTCTCCAGCCGCTCCCATCTCACAGTTGCAATAAGTTATATAGGTCTTATATATTGGAATTTCATATGAATAAACATTGCTACAAACTCTAACGAAATTTCATTTTCTATTGATGCATTTCAGAGTTCTACTCGGAGGAGACCGTCAACAACCAAGGCCTAGAATGTCTGCGATTCCTAAACGAAGTTATATCCGATTTTGATTTGGTGAGACATTACAATCGTTTAGACTTTATTCTTCGATGTTTTTTTTTATTTCACAGTGGCTACTATTTACTGCAATCGTCCCTATGATTTATTTATTGACGTAAATTCTAAATTAAGAGACATGCCCTAAAGGCCGTAAATAAACTTACGGTGTAGTTTATAGTTGAGTTTTGACCTCCACCTACGAAATCACATTTACGTACCTACATACTTTATTTTTGTCATTCACAGCTTTTAGAAGAGACGCAGTTTAAGGACATCATTAAAATAAAAACCATTAGCTCCACATACATGGCTGCGTCCGGCCTGAACCCTACTCGCCAAATGCAGGTTAGTACTGAAGTCTGCATCAGTAAATACGGTTTAAGAAGAAGAACTTTATTTCTCATAAAGAATTAACATAATTCGCTTACTGAGAAATTGTAACATAAGAACACTATAATATCGGGCGTAGGTACAAAAGGCTACGTTATATTATGAGTTTACCATGGTAGCACACCGAGGTAGCACACAAAATAAATGATAATGAAGAAAAGTGAGTTGACATGATATAAGTAATATTGTTATACCCTCTGTAGCCGTGGTTCCAAGTTACGTTACGTGGAGCTATAAAACAAAACATCTTTGGATCCGGCATTCATGGTAGTCAGTAGTAGGTTAACTAATTATTGCACTTACATAATTTAATACTTAAAAAATCTATGGAAAGTGTAAGGAATATATATGATTAAATATAAACATTGAAATGTAAATAATATTCTACAAATTAATTATTTATTTAGTACGCAATTTATTTTATGTTTTATTTTATATTTTGTAATTTGAATTTATGTTTCTAGTATATGTAATTTTAATAACTTTTTGAAACTATACATGGTTTTAGCATTTTTTATATTAGTTGGTAATTTATTGTATAAATTGACACCCTCAAATTCGATATTCTTTTTACCATAATTTGTTCTCGGCGGACGTGTTACTAAGTAGTTAGCATTCCGTAGTTTAATTCGTTGTGTTTGTTGCTTTTTCGTAAATGATAGACTTGTATGTATGTCCTTGTTTAAAATTTTACGTACTAATATGCAAGTATAGTATATATATGTTTGTCTAATGTTCATAATTTTTGTATCATGGTATATTTTATCAGTTGGTGTCAAGAATTTATAATTAAATAGCGCCTTTATTACTCTATTCTGTGCTCTTTGTAATGGATCAAGGTTGGATTTGGCTGCAGTACCCCACACTTCGATTAAATAATCAATGTGTGGCTTGACTAGAGAATTGTAAATTATGTATCGCACTTTTTGAGGTAAACACTTTGAAATATATTTACTCGTATATACTACTTTTTACGTTTACTTTGAAAAAATATATTTACTCGTATATATGTAGTTTATTTGTCATCCGGTTACGATGACACAAATTCATTGACGCTTAGTTTGGAATCAGATGTCTCTGTGTAGAGATGTTCCAAGATGTTTTTATTATTATAGTATTTTACTTCAAGTTTTTCTTTCTCAGTCTGCCCTAGCTATGGAATCTATCTACATACAATGAACATGTGAGTTTGGCGTTCATTACGTATGTATTGCATATTAAATAAAAGATTCAAATAATGATCATAATGATTTGTATGTGTTTAATATGTACAATAAAGAATTTACAGAATTCAGCTAAAGTCACAAATACATATGTACATATGCACGAAACCATACATATATTTTTAAATTATATCATATCATGAATCTTAATGTTCAGCTGTAGACCGTGTAGTCGTTACACTAAGGAGTCCTTAACGAGGCTCCGTATTTTAGAAGTCTTCCATTGGTCAATGTGGAATCTAAGTCTGATTTCAATTTAATTTATATACGTAACACAACATTATATACATTAATACATTTTAACGATACATTGTAATATTTAATTACTTTAATAGCTAACCACAACCAGCACGATAAATAGTCAAATTAACTGGAGTAAGTTGGCTAAATTACGCCCTTGATTAATTTTGAAATATGCATGACTATTTTAAAATAGTACATAAATTTTCATAAAAATAATACAAAATAAAGAGTACACAGCACCGCTCGGCTGCGGCCTCGTGACGTCAGCTTAATGAAGCCTCCGTTGAACTTGATGTTTTTGGAAACGTTCCAAATAAATATTGAACTGTCAAGCATAAGAGTAAACTGGAGACATCTGAGATACAGTATACATATATGCGATTTATAATTATATTATTCTTTGGTAATGTAAGGGGGTTCCTTTAGCATTCTATGCTGTCTTCAGTCAAAAGTGAATTACGTTGTTTTTATACTTTATATCACTATTCGGTCCAATTTTATTCCACGTGCCTGAAAACGAAACTCTTCATACAAGAACCTGTAACTGCCTCTCACGTGTTTTAAATGTTCATTCATTCTTTCTATGAAACAGCGTCATAGTTCTAATTACGGTTGGTACCAGATGTACACGAGATGTGCTGGCGATTAAGCGCGAAGAGACTATTTCAATAGGGGTAAAAGACGATGCGAGATTATACAGAGCTCGGGTATAGTCTCGTGACGTCATCGCAAAGGGGGCTCCATTGAACTTGTTAGTTTGGAAGCGTTCCAAGAGAACTTTGTATTGTCAAGGGCGAGTCGAGTATAACACGGATACTAAAAGTGCGTTGCGAACATTTGTAGACGTAAGCCATTCGAAGTTGTAAATAGAAAGACCTGTGAATCCGAATAGAATTTTCATTCTGTTGTTGTTTTAATGCAAATAAACCTAAGCTATGCTCTGCGATCGCCGATCCGCATGGCCATGGGGAGATTATGGGCGTAACCCTTCAGGGGAGGGCTATATCCAGCAATCAAGTTCAATAGGCTGATGATGATGAAACCCAAGCTCTCATATGATTAAACTGTTTACAAAGGAGCAATACTAATGATCAACATCTTATCTGAGAGGATTTTGCCCTTAATCCCCACGCTTGGCATGCAGGTTGAGGATCGCAGGGCACGGCTTCTCAAACCGCCTACGCTGCTACCCGTAGAAGACTATTGCATGTAGCCGACCTGATAGGTTTGCTCAATACCACGATCTGTCAGGGCCCTGGGTTCAAATCCCGGGTCAGGTGCTATCGGATTTTTCTAACTAAGACTTTTCTAGTTATGATTTCTAGTAGTGCCTCGAAGTCTGGATTTGTGCCCGGTGTACGACAATAGGTTCTTCCCTCTACATCAAGGCGAGACATCAAAGTAAATGATAGAACGTGGGAGTGTACTACAGTACTCTACATGGCCTTGATTAACTAGTAAGGTGTAATCATAATTGTCCTCAGTAGTTGCGACGCCAAGACAAATAATATTATGTAGCAAATTTCTCGCCACATTGGCGACAGCATCAGCCCTTGAGCGTCGAGCGATGGGGTAGCGAGCCGCCCTTGGCATCTGTGCCCTGGGCGCGTTCAATGCCCTATTGATTTTGTTGGCCGAGTCTTCTCACTGTCAAAGATTATGTGTTGAAGGCATCTTCGTTGGTCTAAATACATACATTTCTTAAGTAAAGTAAAATATTTATTTTTAAAATGTATGAAGTCTGTCAGTGCTCACGTGGTCAGCGTCGTGTACGTACTATGGGTACATTTCGTATTTTGAGAGTAATAATATTTAATAATAATCATGGTGATGAATGTATCTGTTACAAGCGTTAGTCATATTAGCATTTTATTAAGACTTTAATATTTTATTACTGTAAATAAATATTGAGTGCATTTAGCATTTCAGTAGCCTTTAAGTGTTAATAATATTTTCTAATTCAATAAAAATAACTGCCTCGTTTGTCATGTTAGTTGTAAGCGCGACTGTCGATCTTGGCCCTGGGTTCAAATCCCGGGTTGGGCACTACTAGATTTTTCTAATTTTGATTTTCTATTAGTGGCTCGGAATGGCAATAGGCCACCCATTCCATAGTGCGTCGTAAACATAACTGGTGAACCGTGGGAGTGTATTACATTCATCTGGCTACCTCTTTAAAGATTACTGTCGTGATGTTACATATAAAAATAACAATTTATGAAGTGTTAAATATTTGATCTTGTATGACACCAGTCGTGTAGGCATTGTATAACATTCGCCATTATCACGTACTGTATGTTCAGTGACCCAGTTACAAGCTGACGTTCAATAGATTAGTAGATTCGTTGTATGTCGGAAATCATTCTCTTATAATAGATTTGTAATACACAAGAGCATAATGTAGTCTGAAAAGGCTTTGTAGGCTTTAGGTGACACACATATTAAATATTTCTTTGATTTCATTCGAAACGTAAC
This sequence comes from Mimoniades ocyalus, assembly GCA_018245615.1. Lineage (NCBI taxonomy): Eukaryota > Metazoa > Arthropoda > Insecta > Lepidoptera > Hesperiidae > Mimoniades > Mimoniades ocyalus. The sequence goes on along the minus strand of DWDV01000241.1, from coordinate 13,388 downwards.
AACGGAGATTAATTCATTCCAAATGATGAGTAAAGAGTTTTTGAAACTAATTGACTTACGACATCGTACATATAAACTATCCTATGCATATTCTATAATTAATACATTAATCAATAATATGTAACATTATATTTTGACCTATTTATTTTTGTTTTGATATTGAAATTGAGTTAGACGCTTACCTCAACTTTTCATCAATACCCTATACATCATTATAGTAAATGCCATTTGGTATGAAGTTCGCCCTCTGTTAAAAAATAGAATAAATAAATAAATTAACGCATTGACTAATACTTTACAGATTGCTTGTAAGCTTAAAAAAAATATAATACTAAGTTTATATAGGCTATTAATGATGACAAACATCCATACGTGTTGGTTTTGCTGATTAAAAAATTTGAGGAGTGCCAGTGTCAGCTAGGTGGAGTGCCGATATATTCGTTGTGACTGATAGTGATTGGAAAAGAAAAGCTGAAAATCCATCTTGGTGGCGTGGTATTCGATAGGCCTATGCCCAGAAGAGGATCCAAACAGGCTTATGATTTGTATATATTCGTAAATGCACTCCACCCTTTAGATAGCAAGACAAAATCGATGTCAAGTTTAGTTCTTAGCTAAGGTCATGACGTCAACACAGTAGAGCCTTCGTAACACTGAACTTGTTGGACGCTATCCAAAAATATTGAACTTGTACATTCGCACACAATAAGTTCATGTTTTATTCAGACATTCAACTTCGGAGTCAGAGCGTGTTGCCGAAGTAGTCGTCGATTGTGGAGTCCTGATGGATTAACGTTAACGAGAAAGTTAACGTAACTGGTTAAATGTGGGAGAGCACTACACTCCTCTGCCTACCTCTTCATGGATTACAGGGGTGGTGTTACGTACCTTATTTAATTAAATTAAAATTGAAGGCGTCCAGCTTGTTGTTGCATTGTTTAGTTATGTTGTAATCTGAGCCGGAACTTATAGATTTTATTTGCAGGTAGAACAATTTTTTTGTGGAGTTGCTTGAATGCATCTCCGAATGATCGGATAACGTATTTTAATTTTTTTTTCAAATTAAGTTTTGTTAAAAAAAATACAGAAAATTACGAAATTGGCAATTGCAAATTTTAACAGTCCCATACAACTTTAGTTTTCATATTTGCGTCGAATATGAAAAGTTTTCTCTTAAGACTTCTACAAGTTCAAGAGATCCCTGAACACATTTCAACAGCAACGTAGGTGTATTGTATGTACGTAAGAAATATTACAGAAAACCGAGAAAACCTAGAAACAAGTAAATTCCATAAATTAATATCGTTGCAAGCAAGAAATGAAATCCTCATATTTCTCTTCCACGGAGAATTTTTCGCGACTGAGTTTTTTTTTCATTTTGATACGACTACTAGAAAATAGTAGAAACAGTTTTAAATGAAGTTATGTGTTACAGGTTTTGAGGATTGATAAGTTTTTCAGCAACAAGCTATTTCCGTGACGCTACTTATACGTACATACATGGCAGTAACACTGAAACTCGGTACTTAATCTCACTCTACTCTGTAACTTTGTCACACTCGTATAACTAGTGATACTTAATAACAGCCATATGGGTAATGTGAAAGTGGTCATAATGGACTCCAAGTGTTTACGCTTAAGTAGAGTTTAGCTAAACCGTCCGTAAATGCTAACATCATTGGCTACCCAACAGAATGTTGTGTTTAGCTAGTTCGCACGGTGCATTTAAAATTAAATCGTTGAATTTTGTCTTTGGTAGACAGGGTAGTCTGAATTACTAATAGAACCATATTATTTCATAACTTACTGTAAAGTTCTATTTATACATACATGAAACTGAATCGATTCAGTGTTTTTTTTTTCAAATACCTAACAGATTCCGCAAACATGTCATGATTAAAATATAAGCAAAATCACAAGATGTACGATTCATTATTAGACAAACAGGGGTATAGACATAGGTCGAAAGGACGGTTCAGCTTGAATGACTACGTGAACGCTACAAATGATAATGGAAATTTGATAATCTACCTCTAGCGAACATACTATCAAGAGCCAGTCATTTCTGTGGATTATAAATATGATTCGTTTGCTATTAGGGTGTCCCATTTATTGAACCGTGCATTGTTGACTGCCTTGTTGGTCATCGAGAGGTTCTGGGGTCACATCCCGGGTCGGTTAGAATTGGACTTTACTAACTTAGATTTTAGAGCTTCTACTCGTAGTGGTGACTTGGTGTGTGGATTTGTGCTCAGTGTATGGCAACAGGCTCACCTCTATTCTTATGGGACGTAAACGTGATCTGGTGAGGCGTGGGAATGCACAACACTTTTACGCATAACTCATAGGAGATTAGAGGATGGATGATACGTTTTGAATCGTTTTTATCTTATAATATTTCCACTTTTACTTTATCTTATAATATGCACACGTTTTTATCTTATAACACGTTTTTATCTTATAATATGGCCACCCACTTCTTCGTATTTATTTATATATGTATCTATTACAAAGAGAGTTACAGCACAGATGTACAGCATCCCGTTCGGGATCGCTTCAGATTATGACGTCATTTGTATTGTTTATTTGCTAATCTATTCTCATTTGCTGTCTATTTGGTTTTGGAGCACAATATTGCCTCGTGTTATGTCTGTATCACAGCCGTATTTTTGTTAATTTGAACATATTAATATTTGGAGAGATAAGGTTGACTACTTCGTATAGAATGAATACTTTCTGTTAATATCCCGAAAAATACAGATTTAAAAGAGATGAATTAAGTGAAATGGGAAATAATACGAACATCGGTTTAATTTCCAACTAAGACAAATGTGCGGGTGATAAATTATATCTGGATATACTTGTAAGTTACGTGATTGTCACTACATAACTTTGTACTTAGAAATTTCTATATATATGTTTATATCAGATATCGTGGAACAAGTTATGTCTAATTATAGATAAGGCGTTCATGTAGGTATTGCCTTGTAATTGTAACAGTAAAAATTTATGAAAGTTGGTTTAGCACTGGAAAAAAGAAAACCTGTTTTTTCATCGATGAGTGGTCATTCGCAACAAAAGTAGGGAATTCATGAAAAAGAATATTATGCTAGTCCAAAAGTAGTGGGGTTATCATTAAAAAAAGCCCAGGTTGAGGTCGTACAAAATTTAATCATAGTTCTGTAAAGTAATTGGAAGCTTTAAAAATTCAACAGAGGATAATTAATAAAGTAACCAATGTATCACCAAAAAATAACTATCAGAATATTTCTTCACAATAAAAATTATTTTCCCAAAGGATAAAGGTCCGATTGAATCTGCCAAGTTGGTATGAAAGGCTCATTTCCATGTCCATCGTAAAGCCAGTTAAGTCTGACTGACCATTGTGGAAACGCGTATTCATAGTATAAGCCAGGCCAAATATCAGTATAGGCATAGATGAAGTTGATGTAGTAACGCAAGTCGGTGAAAACCATAATCCTGTCCTCGTTGTAACGGATCTCGAAACATCCCAGTCCAATCAAATGCTCACCGTTGAACAACCCGCCGCCGTTAGGCACACCGGGAAAGCGCTTCACGTTCTTGAAACATATGAACTTCCCCCACCATTTCGGCAAGTATTTCGAGCAGTCGACCACATCCACTTTAAAAACTCTGGCGTAAAATATTTTATAGTTCTCCCGAATGTGTTGCATGTACTCGAATCCTGAGCCGGAAAAGGTCAATTTGTCTTTTAATTGCATGTGAGATTTGCCTAAATATGCTCTGAAGGCGTATTGGTACCTAGTTGGCATTGTCGGATAAAGATATATTTGGTCCCAACTGTATATTACAATTATGTCATGTCTGGGAACATGGGTTCCTCTTGGCCCATGCTGATGCTCGGGGTTGTTGCTTCTAGGGAACAGTCTCCACACCCGCCATACTCTATATCTGTATGGAGTATTGAACATACCAGCTCTACCCAATGCCCAAATTCGCAGATCTTTATGTCGGTTCATATGAGGATCGATATAATTCGCTGACGTTATTAGAATCCTTCGATTCATTATAGTAGCCGTTCCCAGAGGTACCAGATCTGAAATGTTTTTTTTTGTACATATTACTGCTTATTAGTTGCTAAATGTTAAAGGAAATGTCAAGTCGAGTGCAAATCGCAATCGGTGCCGTCCGCCTCGGTATCAACTATTATATGTAAAACGAGATTGCGTTCGCATGGATTTAGGTTTTGGATTTTACCTGAATTTTTTTATATAGACCTGGCTGCGCCTTAACAGTCGAGGTCAGCTTTGCACGACTCCTATTTAATATGCTTCGCCATACATATATGTACGTTATAGGAGAAAAACTTACATCGGAAAATGTATCTTCACAACCATCCATTTTTAAAAGTGTCGTCATATAAACCGTCAATCATAGTTTTACAGATTATAACTGAAGTTTAAGCCTAATAACAGTACGATTTATGCCAATAAAAGTTTGTCAATATTCCTTAAATTGACATAATCGTATCTTATTTTATTTATTAACCGATTGATTTTAAACAAATATTAAATATTAAGCCAAACTTACTACAATATACCTATGAAAGCTGCATTCAAATCAGTCAAGCCATTTCTGAGATTTGCGTTCACAAACGCACAGATAAAAAGATTAAAATACAAAAAAATTATACACATATATGGTTGGACAATAGCGTTAAAAAAATCCCTTTAACAGTAATTTTTCAACAATATCATCTGTACACACGCACAAGTTTTATTAAAAGTAAAGATCAAGATCTATTAAACAGATATAAATCTAATGTCAGATACGTCCTACATTATCCGATATCCTAATCTTAACTGAAAGTGCACATCGGTAGAGGACCTCCGATTCCAAATTCAGAGTATCTAAAAGGCGTACAAGTAACCCTATCCATTTTAGATAGATATTTTAAAATCTTAAGGGTTACGGAATAACCCAGCGGATTGGTCAAAATATAAAAAAAATACACTTACATACGTAACTATGTAAATATATACAATCAACGTAACAAGACGGCTTAAATATGTTTTTTTCACTTTTGCCTGTATAAGCATAAATTTAAAACAACTGTTACAATACGGATGTTGACTGACGTCAATCATTTTTTTACGACCGTTTATTGTTCTATTGTTGGAGACAGGTCTCCTTTCAGAATGAGAGAGTTACGAGTAATACCATAGTTTTCGTTGTAGTATATAAAGATTAGGACACAGTACGACACATGTAACTTGTCTTGTTAACTTTGACACTTGTTAACTTTGGACTCATCTTCTGTCACAAAAATTATAGAAAAAAATCTTGGCATATTTTGATACGTTTACCAGTGTTGGATAACTAGTGAGTGTCCCGTTGTTTGGCATTTACAGTAACATACTTGACACATGTATTTAAAAAATAAAACCCTAAAAAATCTACGGGTAACATAGCAGCCCGCTAATAGAACATAAAATTATATGAATCATGCCAATAAGTCGCAGATGCTTAGTCTTTCAAAAATTTACAACAATTGGATTCTCCAGTAACCTGCATTCTTAACAAGTTTATACTAAAGCAACAGTGAGCAGAACGTATCAGGCTTCGTATATTCCGAACAGAACTTCATGCCCCAGTGTCAGATGTAAAAAAGGTTACAAAAATTTCTGTAGGTATACAAACCAATTGATATGCCAGCTGTGACGCACAAGAATCGTCTGTCAGCTATGTCTCTCCAATCCCAGTATTGAAACCAGATTCTCCATTCATCCCATTCGGCGATCTGCCATCTAAAGAAACTCTGTCGTGGCACTGTGTCTGTTCGGTGTGGCGGTAGCGTGGTCGTTACTACATCCCAATAACCAGACGTAATGTCTACTAGGTATATTATTAAAATCCCCCATCTGAAAGTTAAAAATATTATATTGATAAAAATATTATATTGATACAAATATTATATTGATACAAATATTATATTGATACAAATATTGTATTGATACAAATATTATATTGATTAAATATTATATTAATAAAATATTATTATTTAATGTTGAAAATACTACAATGATTAAGTTGTTTATTTGAGCCTATTGTATTGTTTTCTTGATTCCCTAATCTACACTTTTATACATAGTTACGTGAGAAAATGTGACAATGTCTGGGTTATGATAAAGGTAGTAATAATTTATAGATTAAGTATATGAAAAAATATGTTATTACTTACATCGACCACATTATAGCAATAATAATCGTTGAATGAACCCAACGCTTCAACCGTGCAAGCATTTGCCAATATTTGCCCAATTTGTTTACAGACTGAAAATATTTGTATACGGTTCACAGAATGTGTAAATAATAAATAAATTTGTCACAGATTTTAGCGAGAAGTGACCAGTAAGTGGGTATTTAAGAAAAAAAAATTAAGTAAACCAACGCGGGCCAGGTGAGTGAGGTCTTTACGCTGAATATTTGCCATTAGGCATTAAGTATACCCTTGTACCCCTTAGTTTAAGGTGTTACACAAGCTTAAATAAATATGTGGCTTAACACTCGCAAACTACGTTCGTAATACACAAGTACGAAAGAAGCTTCGTGTCAAAAATTATATTAAGTCAAGTCTAGGTAGCAAACTGCAAAAAATGCGTTAGTTACGTATAAAGTACAATCGAGTCTGTCTTCAATTAGGATTTAGTAGGCGAACAGTACTGGATCTATTAATATTAGGTAGCTTTTGAGGTTCATGCTTATAATAAATATTATACAAAACAGTATACATTAGTGTTCTACATTCCTCTGCCTACCTCTTCGGGGATGACAGGCGTGATGTTACGTATTTATTCCATTATTTAGTATCCAAAGCTGACTCTTTAGTCCGCTTGGAGCACCTTATGTCGCACTACGTATATTGTACCTCCACTTAGTGCACTTGCGTCGTCTTGGGCTTACCGTAGATGGCTAAGCAAATATAATTGCGACCTACGGACTTAAGAATAGCATCTTGAACGAAACTGGAACTAACGCACCAACAAGTCCATTGATTGTACTTTAGTCAAGTCAAGTCAAAAATCATTTATTTATATAGGATTTGCAATCACATTAAACGTCATTACAGATAAGTTTACGTTAGTTCGGACCGCGCCCACAACTGAGAAGAACTAACAAGAAACTCAGTGGGGTTGTCATTTTTTTGTGATTGCTTAACAATTAACATTTTAAGATTTTAATAATAATAAACATCGTTTAACGATATTTAATAATAATACATTTCTTTGATAATAATAAACATCGTTTAACGATATTTAAGTGTAAATGTACAACAAAAGCGTAAAGAGAACGGACTTACAAGCGGGGGTCAAAAGTCTCCGATTTGTATGCGTGTGAGACAGCTTAATCTCATAATTTAAGTACGGTGTCACAAAACGCTGCGCAGTCACTTATTTTAACTTCCTCACAATTAACGTTCGACTTGCGCGATGCACGATACTGATGACAATCAGTTGAATTACCTACTACAATATGAGATGTGTTTCGCAAGATTAGGTTGAGTCATGACCATTGTGCTTGCCGGAGACGGCTGCATGGGTTCGGTCATGTATTTATGAGGTACGAAGTGAATTAATTTTCATGAAGTTCGATAGCTTTTCTGATATCAATAATAGATTCAGATCGGCTTGTCAGACTGATATCGCTAGCCTAAGCGGTCTAAAATTTGAGATTGTTGATAGTGAATATAAATTAACATGAAAATGACAGTTGCTAATACCATGAAGTGTTTTATTGACCCTCCGACTGTTCCATATCGTTTCGTAAAGGTTCTACTACATTATACACCTATTTAAAACCAAATCTGTGGAAGACTTGACACAGTGGTAGATTGCAATCTGACACGATAATCAGGCGAAGTGACTGCTAATGGCAAATTCTCATGACCATTTCGTCTTCGGAGGACACGTAAGGCCGTTAGGTCCAGTTATTACCATCATGCGCCACTTTCCCAACTAGCTATTCTTTGACGTGTTACGAGGTGGGAATAATGGGCGAATTAGCAATTCATGAATTCTTTTTAAACTCTATTTTATGTTATTTATAGTCGCGATGAAAATCTTTAATGCCGTTGCTTGAATTTTTTATCACATAAATCTTACAATGAAGTATAAATTTTAGTGGAGCATCGCCTGCGAATTTTTGAAATTTCATGTCTCTGATGCGTTTTCAACTGTGAAAACCCTTTGTACGGATTTATATGAAGCGGAACGAACGGCCGCAAATGAAATTGATGTGGCTAAAGCCCCGTTCTTTGGAATACCGTTACATAAGTTACGACAACTCAAATTGTTATTTTATATGATTTATGTCATGTTAAAGCTAATGAGCATGGATATGTGGTTCCATAGGGATAATATGGGGTAACCACAAGCTTTTTGATCTGATGGAACCAGTTAAGAATGCTAATAGAACTGGGATGTATGACTCACAAGCATTCGCGTGAAATTTTGTTGAAGTTGAACGCAATTAGACTGTAGTTTTGGTTATTCATGTCATAAATGTAGAATATATCGAACTATATTCAGCTGAAAATGTAACATTTGAAGGAAATAATTTGTAAACATACCAAAAGTGTATTTCTGAGGGTTAAAATGGAAATTTTCAAAATCGTAAACGTCCAGGGATTCTTTTAAAAACCATAACATATCGTATGTTCGTTAGAACTTCAAGTATTTGTTGACGTTCACAAGTACTTCAAGATAATGGCAGCTTAACAAGTACTTGTCACTACAATTACTTGGAGATGTCAAATATCTCTACTACCTACTTACCAAATGTCAAATATCTATACCTAATTTAGCAACGAATCGCATTATTAAGAACTATATTTTTATTATGATCCTATTAAATAACTCAAGTATAGTAAACCAGAGCTGACAATGCAACTATGATTACAAAGAAAACATAAATTGAGTGACCGCTAAATATCTATTTTAACATAGAAACGCTCGGTAGTCTTACCGTCCTGCAGAAATACTGGTAGATGTAAGATTTATGCATCGCTATGATTACAAGATATGAATTATAGTGTTGGAGATGAAATTACGTACTCCAAGGTGTCAAGGCGCGTGATTTAGCGCTGACGATACCATTGCGATCATTCCCCGTTCAATTTACTTCGCTGTTGTTTGCATTGAATTTGTTTTGCATTATTACATTTAAATGGAATTTTATTCATAAAATCTATGTAGGTATTAAAATTTTAATATGGTGGATTAAAATTTGATGTTTATGTTTGATTGTTAGTAGAACGGTTGTACTGCTAAAATTTCAATTTGTTGTTTAATTGATTGATTGTTTAATTGATTAAATGATTAGTTTATTGATTAATTTGCGACTATAGTTAAGTCACAGCACTCTCAGTTCCGAGATTAAAAGAAAAAAAAATCCTGTCGGTATAATTGGATTTGAATAACGTATAAAATTTGTAATAAAATTGTTTTAAATGTCTATACAGACACATTTATAGAAGAAATTTAGGACTTTTTCATGCTCTCTTACGACAGTGAAAGTCTTAGCGTCATCTGTCGGCCATAATAATGTACTGAATACTGACGTTACTGTAATTTGTAAACAATGAGGAATAAATTCTCGCCGTTTAAAACAACCATCCCTCAAGATTGTCATAATATTTCGATTCCTACATAAGATAGGTACAAATCATTGTGGTCAAGCCGGCGGCAGCATAAATCACGGAGCTGACTGACTTCCTACTAAACAACGCTCTGGGAATTGGGGCAAGTGAATGAGATTATACTAGAGCAAATAGCCCGCGGTAGTTGGACGCAAGGACAGTCTGACTTAGGGCTTTCATGTCAGATCCAATTATCTTCGTAATCACTAGTTTATAATAGTACCGTAGTAGTAGTATCGTGTATTTTGTCTCGTTTGTTCTTGTGTATTATAAGTATGATAAATTGAGACAAAACATTACATACCCAAAATGTTTGTGCCTGAGGAGCGTTCATAATAAATAGTGTCACGGTACAATAGAGCAATTACGTAATCTCTAATTATTTAACAGAACCATAATTAAGTATTATATAAACATATTAAGACATTAACTAGAATAGGACAATATGTCGACGCTAAAGAGGTCTCACTGTGTTAATTTTGCTTTACTACTAGACCAGTTGGACAATAGGTAATTTATATTAAGTTCAGTCAAAATGTAGGGCATCTTGTCTCGATTCTTGGAGTGTAACTATGTCAGGTGAAGAAGAACAGAATAAAAAACTGAATGAAAATCACGTAAAGATGACATGAAGCTGTGATATTACACCGAATAACGGAGTACCGAGTTTTACTCGGTTTGATTTTAGTCATGTCGAGAGTAGGTACGTCCGAGTCACTCGGTAAGAATGGATTCATTGTAAAATATTTGGAAGAAAGCTGTGCATAGCTTCAGAGTGCTCAAGAAAAACCAGCTTTTACAAAGCCACTGGAGCGCGATTTTTTTAAAAACCCGATCACTCTTAACTTATCTATGTCAATATATGTCTATTGCGTTCGTTCCAGTAGTGGTGTCAATACATAAAAGGAGAAATCCCTACGTACACTACTTAGTAAAAAAAATTATATGCGTATTAGTAGCCTATGTTTACACACGAGCGATTAATTCCTAACTAATCGATTATGAGTAGTTATCAAATCGCCGAGTTTGTCGAGTATCGAACTTAAAGTAAATACTCGGTCCATCCCTAGTCTCAAAAAACTTATTTCCCGTTCTTCTTTTACCTAAATCTTCAGAAATGCTTTTCTACCCATTGAAGATTCTGTAGACCTGACCTAAATAATTAATAAAAACAATAAGCAAATGTCAATTAAAAACATGTAACAATGATTTTAAAAATTCAAATAATGATGATTCATTTAATAAAAAAATTAAAATTCAATCAACTGATATGTTCCGTCTGATAAAATGATTTTGTTGTCGCGTGCTCGAGCCGAACCCACAACCCTATTAGACCGTAAGCCATTCGCTTTCGCAACAAGTATTGTGTATGGATATCTATCCTGACCAATCCTGACAGATTGGTTCGGTGCGCTCGGCTACATGAAGACAGTAATAGCAATTATCGTGATTGCTACGACACGGTGTGGGTTTTGATTCGATCAGGTCACATTTATGTCATGTTCTTGTTATATTTATCTTGTATTTCGTTCATTAGCGAATGTTTAATTTAAATGTATAATAATATGTAGTTTTTCGAGCGTTCTAATGATGAGTGATTATGGCAAACATGAATATTCTTATCTCAAATAGTATAGAATTCTATTACAGATATATTTAATTCTAATTGTTGTCTCTGGAATGTTTAACAGTTGTAAACCATTACCATCACCTATCATATCATATCAATCGTATCACTCTCGCCAAGGGTTGAGTTAACAAGCCTTGTAGAATATTTAAGGGTATTATATATGACCACAGGCCGCTGGAAACTCTTGACGCCAAGGTGTCTGAATGCTACTTAGCTAGATTAAATTAAAAAAAAAAACAATAATCATAATTTGTTTCAAGAAAACAGCGTCTGCTTCGTATGTCTACCGGTTGAAAGACCTGAGCGATAGATCTTAGGTTCGTTCCCCAAGCCGAATATTTTTGAAAAGGCTCACAAAAGAACAAAAGGCTCACTCCCACTTCAATGAAACGTTCAACATGACAGGTGAAACGTAATAGCACAAACAGCGTTAGTCTACCCCTTGGGGAAATATGGGTGTGATGTTATGTGGCAGAATGTGGCATTTTCACTGTAACATAGAAGATAAGGAAAAATACAAGTTAGTTTTTAAAAAAGAAATGTTTGCTTTGAACACTCCTTAGAACAGCACAATCTGATGGTACAAGCTTTGCTGCATCTCGACAGCTAGATTTAGGTCAGATAGCATCCGCGATGACCCTTGATAACTTTCCATCGACTTTCGCTAATCGGGCTGATTAACAATGCTAAGCAATTAAGAGTTACATGTTACTACGAGACAGATTAAACTCGGTCCTTTGTTCGCTTCGTTACATCACAACATCGCTTTGTTAGCCACGAATTCCCCAAATGCTGTCGGTGTCTATGTGTTTGTTCTCAAATATTTCAGCGTATTTTCAATCACTATTCCTGGCTTATTCCTGAATGGCTGAATTATGGCTGAATTATTCCTGGCTTTTATTGCCCTTTATATTTCGTCTTTGATTTTATTGTCTCTTGTATCAATTTTATCTTCTTGTTCAAGTGATACAAAGCATTGATAAAGTTTAAGGGTGTCAAATTTTCTGTTCTGCTTACTTTCTAACTGTCCAGTGACAGTTTCGGCGTAACGAATAGTTATCCCCGACAAATATGGAACTTTCAGACATTGGGTTTTAATCTTTAGCGATCGACGTGTTTCACGACTTAGAAGCGTTAATGATCCTTAAACTGCACACCTTTCTATCGTATTTTACCCGATTTGGAAAACTTGGCATTGTCACGGTAAGAGTTAAAAGACACTTTTTGGACGGGCCTGCTACATGCTATGATACACCTCGCTTACAATCAGTTTAGGTTGATTAATATTGTTTATCCGCTTATTGTTTAAACCGCGTCTTATTTTGAACAGTTGCCGCATCTCGCTGTTTACTCATCCGACGATTGTGAAACCATTATTTTCATCTTATCTAGCTCTCATAGAATTCACAAGACGTCGTACATTAAGCGTTCCTAATCGCAACATCCTCATTCTAGAGTCGTTTGCTCGTCCAATCTCGTATTTGCTCCAAATACCTGTGAATCTTCTTGGCATCGAAAGTGCTACCTGATCCGAATACAATTGAGTTTCATTGATCGGATCGCTTTATTCCCATTTGGCAACTTTCACTAGTTCACTGTACTAAGGAGCGCTGGTACACAGGTTGCGTATTCGGATTAGGCAATAATTTGCAGCTGTGTAGGTACTTTAAATATAATTAATATTGAAACAATTTAAAGTGATTAGTGAATTAAAAGAAACGTTGAAATCGTATTTGATGCACCTAAAATCTAAAAACGCGCAGGTAGGTTCATCGAATGTGTCATAATTCTAGCGTTATATTTGTTTAAATATTTTACCACTTCGTAGATCAACCGTATCTCGTTAAATAGGTCAGAATATTCACACACAGAAAGATCAGTTTATAACGTGACCATATAAATATTGTTCACTTAAAGGTGCCTATTGCAAGTGGCGAATCACAAGTAACTATAAACCGGAATAGAGTAGTCCAACAAAGCGTCCTCTGTCGTGAAATTTCACACCTCCTATGTTTATGGCGCATTGTCCGGGCTGTGCCAGCAGGTCTGCTGACAGAATTACCATGTATGGTATCATCG
>DWDV01000240.1:0-18845 GCA_018245615.1 Mimoniades ocyalus | reverse complement strand
ACCTATTCCATAGTGGGACGTAAAAGTAACTGGTGGAACGTGGGAGTGTTCTGCATTCCTCTGCCTACCTCTTCGGGCATTACAGGCGTGATGTTACTTTATTATTATATGGACAATCGAATTATTCACTTAATATTAATACATTGCCATTATTCTGTATATTAACATTGCGTTATGGTTATTACCGCTATAGCAATGGGTAATTGTTTCACGCTGAACGCCAGAACAGCTACGACGATGACATTAAACTATTCGTCGATATAAATAATAAACGTGTCATTTTCGTCTATCAGATTACTCTTTCCTCGCCGATAAGCCGATAAATCTGTTCTGTTACAAGAATATTAAACTCACCACACCGGATTCATAAACGACGTCAAGCGGTGTTTGTCGTACTGCCCTATTCGTGGCTTCCGAACTTCGGGACATTGCCGATGTCAAATACTGATGTCAAATAATGATTCTGTAAATTCGTGATTGGTTATCCGGCATAGATTAAATCAGACTGTCATGACAACGAAAGGCATTAATTGCAAGAATTACATCAATTACGTTAATTCCTTGGAATTACATTCAATAATCGCTAGAGTCTTATATTTTATTTTCAACCATTTTTTATCTTTCCACTGCTAGAACACGGGTCTCTTATCAAAATGTGAGTATTAAGGTCATAGTCTGCCACGCTGACCAAGTGTAGGTTGGCAGACTTCACGCGCTTTAGATATCGTTTTTTTGGACAAGATTAAGGAGTGCGTGTTTTTTACGATGTTATGTTTCATCGTTATAAATCACGGTTAAGTGATGATTATTATCGAACGCGCATTTTTGTAAAGAGGTGCTAGCCAGGATTTTGACCCAAGGCCCCCGGAGTGGCAGGCTAAATTTTAAATCACTAAACGATAACTACTACTGGCATCACCATATAGACTATCTCATTTGAACCATATTTAACAAAATCTTGACTACTTGCCAATAGCTGCCACGAGTTTAGACCATCTGGTGAGTGGCCCGGTTCCACCTGTCTTAGGTTCACATCTTGCGTGTAATGAAATGTAAAGACAGACTGTTAGTGAGTAATGAAAGATCATTTAAAAATTAAGGTCTCCACGCCTTAGTATTCTCTACAATGTTCTCTAAGGCTAACGATATTGGCCAACTCAATTAATTGGGCAGCGTGGCAGACTATTGCCTTGAGCCTGCTCATTCTGAGGAGGGCAGTCCGATTGTGAAACAATCGAATCTAAATAAACAATCAAGCGGACTAAAAATTTTTGGCTTTTAAGGTATAATTAATATATATATATATTTAAGTATATTATCGCTAAACATTTGTTTAACGGCTAATTAAAAAAACAAGTTTTACAAATATCATGATTGAGCCAACAACGACTACTTCAACTGTCAGATTGTCTGAACTTATCAGATGCCATGTGGACGTGGCTTTATTTATGGACCTTTAGTATTATCCCAGACAACCAAGAAATTGAGCAAATTGTGCCATGCCCTTAAAAACCTTGGTGGTGAGAGGAAATTGAGGCGGATAATAATAAGTAAACCTTAACCTAGTGGGCTGGCCCATTTTCAGCAGCCCGATGCATAATTCAATCGGTATCCCAGATTGATCTCGGGGAAATGTAAAAATAATTGGAGCTTAGTAATGTTTTTCTAAAGACATTTCGCATCATCATCATCATCATGATCAGCCTATCTCAGTCCACTGCCGGATGTAGGCCTCCGCCAAGGAGCGCTCCATGTTCCATTTGTGCAAAATTCGAACCCACAACCGCCATTAGCTGTCAGATTTACTAACCGCTAGGCCAACACAAATAATTATACCAACATTAATTTAATAAAAATGTAGTAAACAATATATAAATTGAACATTTATTGTAAAATCACGTACAAATTTCTATGCTGCCGACCGGTAACTCAATAAACGTAAAACCATTAGGTGGGCGGAAATTCAATATACCGGTGCATAATTCGATTCGATCCCTGGGAAATGTGGAAATGATTGATGGCATCTCGTTCGTGGAATTTTCCAAATATTACGCTTCGAATTCTGTTTAGCCGTGATACGACATAAATTAAACAAGCAAGTTTTTTCAGGAAGTCCTGTTACACAATTTTGCATTGCCTTTATAAGATGTCAATTATTAGGTACGAGTACGAATGGTTGCAAGCGTGACTGTCGATTGAGATATCCTAGGTTCGATTCCATAGTTGGGCAAAATACTAAGGTACCTGAGGTAAATAAGGCCCAGAGGGTAATTAGGCCCACATTTGAGATTTTGCGGTAAAACAAAGCCATCACACTTTATTCTTTACGCACACATGCGTTTAGTCAGTGTAAACGCTATGGTGGTGGCCGCAGTCGCTGTCGCCGCCATGTTTTCAGTATCAAACGAGTCTTTGTTGAAGCGATGTGGTATTGTGCAGTTTTATAATTTTTCGTCCTGTATAACGGCAAGTATTTTTGATTTATTCGTATTATAACGTACATCTTAGTTTTGTTTTCTTATAAATGTCGTGCTTGTGCACATTGGTGAGTTTTTTTACAATTGAAATAGATGTTTTATATTTTATAGGTTACTTTATGAAAGCATAGCTTTGGGCTAATAAGGCCCATTGGAAATTCATGTGGGCTTTATTAGCCTCTTGAGCAGTGGGCATTCTCAACTGCATATATTTTATTTATTAACTTTATCTGCTTATTAGAATTATCTCTAGAGGAAGCTTATAAAAGCTAGTTTTATTACAGAAAGCCTATTTAGGTTTATTTAATATTACAGATATAGATAAAATGCCACCAAAGAGAGCCCAGTGGATAGTGGAAAGAAAATCTCGCGGCCGCTATGGCAGCTGTGGAACGAGGGCAACTGTCACAACGAGCTGCGGCAGATCGTCATAATATTCCAAGGCGGACTCTTAGGAACCATCTTACAACGAAGTGTGCCATAAAACGTTTAGATCGTACTTCCATATTGAGTAAAAACGAAGAAAAAGATCTTGTTCAAAGAATTATACGATTTGCCAACATTGCCGTGCCTTTGACTTCAAAGGTGATCAGAAAACAAGCGTTTATTTTCTGCGATAAACATAATATTAAAAATATCTTTAATAAACACTCGGGTATTGCTGGCAAAGATTGGCTTAAATTGTTTTTAAAAAGAAACCCTGAGATTTCGCTCCAATGTGCTCAATGTATGAAATGGTATCACGAAGAATGCGTTGGCCTGACAAACGAAGATAAAGAAATATTTTCTTGTTGTATATGATTAGAGTAGCTAATTGTATATGCCTAAGAGCCCATTTTTATTTTGTAAGAGTTTTTTATAGTTTCTATAAAGAGATAATTTTTATTTATATTCTATAAAGATGTTTTCTGTTGAAAGTCTTATTTATGTTTGTTGATATAATACTTCCTTATACTGTGTTGTTATCTCGTTTTGTTTAAAATTGGTTATATGATTATTTACCTAGTTTTTAGTTAGATTTAAAACGAAAGTTAGTAGAAGGAAAAAGTACCTTATTTAATTTAATCAATAAGTATATAATTAAGCTGATTTACTTTATGACAAGATAGATAAAAAAATTTAACTGTTGTATTTGTTTCGTCTACAGAAACCTAATCTCTGACATGTCAATTGTAAAGTGAACATTTTAGTTTAAGAAAATAATTGGTGATGTTAATTTAAGAAGAAAAGGACTGCTTTATTTTATTTTTAAGAATTGACTGATTTGATAATAAATAAAAGAGTTTTGAACTCAATAGATTAAAGAAAATATGAAATAGTTTATTGTAAACACTGTAGTTGGCTGATTCAAAAATAAAAAGTACTTGTTAAATTTATAGACACAGAATTTTTTTATATGCGTTAGTGCCACTGCTTTTTTAAAAATTTTATAAGAGCTACAGTTAACGAGTGACCTATACCTTAGGGGTGTAAAGTACTATATGATAAATAAACGGAAATAATTGAAAACACTTTTAAGTTTGTCGTTTTTTACTTTAAGACTCCTTTTAGAGATTGTTAAGATGATAATTTGAAAAACATAAACAAGTTTGTATGAGGGCTTTATTATAACACCGTGGTTTAATAAGGCCCAACGAAGGGGTTTTTTAAAAGTCAAATATTTATAAAAGTTTTAACTTTAAAAGCTTTATATCCTTTTCTTATTGCAAAAAAATGTACTAACTATGCAGGAAAATATATTATGTTTCCCTAATTCTTATTATATGCTTTTTATACCTTTTTTAAATTAGGTGGGCCTTAATTGCCTCAGGTACCTTATAATATCAATACGCAACATGACAAATAAATTTGCCTGTGAACTTAATCTTCTTATTTTAAGAGGGGACACGTCTCCAAAAGTGAAACTATGGAGGAGTTGATGATGATGATGATGGTGGTGGGGGTTGTGGAGGTGGTGATGAATATAATGAACAAATAATAAATATACATAGACGAAACCGTTGGATCTCGTAGACGTTCTCCTTCTGGTATGCTAGCCGTGTATTCATATGACAATTAACATAGTTTACTAAACCTTTTTTCCACGTGACATTACACAGTCAATATGAATAAACATGGTCGATGGGGAAGTTATAAGTGTCCGAAGCCGGTACGGGTGTGTGAACAGCGTGACCAATATGGAAACACGTCAGAACAGTAAGGAACATTACATTGTGGACACACTCTACTGCCTACTACTACCCAGTAACGAACCGAGCGTGGTGATGTAATAATAGCTTTTTCAATGTGAATATTTTTGTTTCTGTATTAAATTGGGCTGTTACGTGCGTTACGGTAAATAGATTCTTGCCATCGTTCCAAATGATGTGTACAATTCGCGTAGGAGCGAGATTCGTTTTCTGACTACACACCAACGTGAAAATTATACAGTGTCCATCAGTTTAGCGTTTCAAATGGACTGCCTTGTTGGTCGTGTTCATTGCAAGCGACTGGCGATCGAGAAATCCTTGGTTCAAAGGCCGCGTAGGACGAAACTGAACTTTTCTGACTTCAATTTTCTGGATTTGTTTCCGGTGTGTGGCAATAGACTAACCAACTATCCCATAGTGGGACGTAAACGTAACTGGTGAAACGTGGGAATGTACTACACTCCTCTGCCTACCCCTTTGGGAATTACATGCGTGATGTTACGTTTATTTTTATCAAGGTGTGAATATTTTCAATGCAAAAGCCGTTTAATAGATTAATTAAAATAAATTATAGGTACAAATTACTCCAAAACATCTCTATACCTACATGTTTTAATAAATATTCATTATTAAAATAACGTCTAGAATAACCGGCAGAAATCGCAGCTTAAAAAAATATTTACAAACAGAAAAAACATAATTTTATTATTGGTATCATCATCATCTTCATCATCACCGATCCTTCAGAAATATTATCTATTTACATCGTAAGTAGATAATTTCTATCTTTTTTTACATTTTAACTTGTGTCCTGTGATTTTTCACTCGGTGGCAATCATTTCCCGGCGGTCCGGTGTCATCAAACAGTTAGTCTGAAATAGTTAACGATTCGCCAGGAGTGTGCCGCGACGCGCCCACGCGCCCGCCAGATTTGGACCCAGGTTCGCTGCTTGCACCTAGCCTGTTAAATCACTGTCGTACAAACTTAAATACAACTAGAATTCAAGAATTATTAAAGTAATGTAAAAAAAAAACATAATATCCCGCCTGTAATCCCCGAAGAGGTAGGCAATGGAATGTAGAACACTCCCACGTTTCACCAGTTACTGTTAAGTCCCACGATGGAATAGGTGGTGAGCCTATTGCCATATACCGGGCACATATCCAGACTCCGATATATATATGTAGGTGATATATGTAGGGACATATATCACCAAACTATAATAAGATCAAACATTCTCATTATATCAGTATGCTAATAGATATTAGTCGCCACAAAAATATGCCGGAAGTTATAGCACATAATCTATTTTTCATGCTGCGGTATTAATTCATACCAACCACGTCCACTGCAGCGATACGTTGATTTAAATACGACGACTAATATTTAATTCAGTAATCTTATAAAGAGATGTAATTTATTGCGCGACGAATACAATAATAGGTACCAACCTATAATTCGGCGTGACTCTACGATTGTGTATCTATCCGGGTCATATATTGTTGAACAGTGACAGTCACAGTACGTAAGGTACGCGCGTATCGGCCGTGAGATGCCGACGAAGATTTGGGTGCCATTTTACCAAAGATAATAATTACGATGTGCGAACTGCGCCGTTCTTAAGATTATGCTTTGACAAATCACGACTTTGCAATTCGAATGCAGCAGATTTAATGTATGGGCGGCAGT
Source organism: Mimoniades ocyalus (assembly GCA_018245615.1). Taxonomy (NCBI): domain Eukaryota; kingdom Metazoa; phylum Arthropoda; class Insecta; order Lepidoptera; family Hesperiidae; genus Mimoniades; species Mimoniades ocyalus. The sequence continues at coordinate 12,489 of DWDV01000240.1, read as the reverse complement.
TTGCATTCTAGCCGCGACCCGAAGGGCCACCTCTTTCCTAATGCGCGCTTATTTGAGCTTTTTAACCTTTCATCTATTGTAGGGTTTGCACGTTAAACAATACACATAAAACGGATACTCGCAACTGTTAGTGGTACCAACTAATTACGATTGCCCTTATCGATCGCGATCTTAGTAACGATAACGCCATGAAATACGTTAGCATTTGGTAGAACGAGTAAATCATATGTGATAATATACATGGCTTAATCAGTTCGAAGTCTGCCAATGTTCAATGAAGTTATCGTTTTAAAGTAATTGATACATATATAACTAAAAAAACTTAACAGCGTCCAGTAGAAATTCCACAACATACATCAAATTTCACATCTATTGTACAAGTTATAGGGGTGTAATTTATTAAATTAAATTAACTTAACCTGCATTTAGTTGTGAATGCATTATTTATTCGTTTACAACTACATAATACAGTTACATTCTAAATGTAATTGGGCTAATTCTCATTACGAGCGCGGTCCAAACGAATGGCGGTTCGGTCTCGGCACGACAACACTAAGTCGTAAATAATTAAAAGATTTCCCATGGCAAATTTAAAGCGCCTAGAACAATTTATAGTGTAATCGTGATGTTTTAACTGGCCATTTGCTAATGCACGATATTGCCACGGTTGGAGCAGAGGGGGTGTGTGGAGTAGTAGTGGGTACTGGTGTTGTAAGCGGCGTCGCGGGCAGGACGACGGCAGCCTCGGGTGAGTTGCAGTTGGGGTTTAACACGAGGGTTACGTAACGTTGGAATGGAAGGTTGTTAGGGGTAGGAGCGAGGAGGCGGAGCGGTGAAAGGGCTGGGCGGGGCGGCGTGCTCGGCGCCGCCCACCGCATTTCACCACCGCGGTCGCGCCGCGACGCTCCTCGCGCGCCCTACTTCCCTCCACAGGTTCGCTCTTGGTGTTCCATTGTGTGCCAACATCCTCGAACAATGCTCTTGTGAAACACATAGATAAGATTAGCGGTGCCGTAACTTTATTTGGAGCAATACAAATTTAATGGCGCTGTTAATACGAAATTCCACAGTAGCGTCCATAGTCGTTCAGAATTGACTATAATATTACAAATAAGTATACATTTATAACGTTATAATACTTTACCTATAACTTATTGCTATTAGAGTGAAATTTAATAAAATGCAGATGCAACGTACGAACTAGCGGCCGGCTATTATGACGTACGAACAGCGAAGATAATGCATGCAAGTTGCAGCTTGTGGTGAAGGACTCCATACTTGATTTGATGGTCGACTGCTAAACGCGCAGCGTTGCTGGCAGAGGTAATTGCGCTGAAAGGCTTCAATTTGAAGCGCGTTTGTGCCGCGTTCGTTTCTAAATAAGACGTCGCTGCACGAGAAGTAAAGAGGCCGCATTACTCTTATTAAAGCCCTGGGGCCCGTAATCTGCTCGCTGGGGGCGCAGCGCGCGCGCCAACACCGACCGCGACTCCGGCACCACGCGAATGTTCGTGCATATTTCGAACATAACAAATCGCGCTACAAATCATCGCATTGTTCAAGTGTTCGACTATCAATGACTCACACAGAACGTCACTTGTGTTACCTAAGCATTAATAAGTTCGTCTATAAGCGTTTACAGTCTAATTTTAAATTCTAGATTGCGAGTGCTTTAATTGAATGGGGCGTAGCGTGGCACGAGCTGTACGCCATTCATCTCGTCATCGCAAGACATTCAGTGAGACCGCTTGCGTTGCGCTATTTAAAAGCATAATGTACCTAATGTTTAAAAAGGACTAAATTCTTTAAAAAGTTGATTATATCATCATTATCAGCTTCTTCATCAGCTTGTCTCAGCCCACTGCTGGACTTCCCTGAATAGATTTTGCCAATAATCCCCACGCTGGGCGTGCGGGTTCGGTTGCAATTATATGTAAAATATTGTTTAATGCCGTTGACTTCCAGGTTAAGGTTAGTGAGTCCGGCTAACATAAGCAAGATGGTAAGTGTAAGAATGTGTATTTAATGTGACTGCAGTGTCAGTAGGCCCACATCGCTTTGAACGATGCTGTGCCCATATTTTCGCGGCGATGTCACAGATCCCGAAAGGTCGCTGAACCGTAACTCCATTGTTTAGTGTTGCGTCAACGGATCGTCTGCCTCGAGATACAATGAATTGAATTTGTACCGTACTATTGTTACAGCAATTGCGTGACTAATTTATTTTATATATATAATTATGCTTCGATTTACAAAATTAAAAAAGGAACATCGTGTTATCATAACCCCTGAGTCCAAAAACAATTGGGCCCACATTTATACTGTTATGTAAAATTATTACATTAACTGTAGCAACTTTATACTATAATATTTTAAAATATAATGTTATTGAAGACAAAGCAAACAATAATGGAACAATTTTTTATATGCAAATTATAAATGTAACGTACGAGTATATATGAACATTGAGGAACTGAAACATTTGTATGAAGTAAGAATGCAAATCTCGGCATGTGCTCGTACAGACATAGTCACCGTACGTGCATCGCGTTATTAATTTGAATTTTCTACCATACCAAGGTAGTGTCAGTTGGTTGCGTAACAGAGCTTTTTATGATAAGATAAACGAGTAGGCTGTGCATCAGATAACAAGCGGCCACCGCCGTATGTGGCCGCCCACATACAAACTGCGAATAGAATGCCAAACCACACAAACAAAGTGATATGACACTAAGTTCAAAAATATGCAAATGTTGCACGTATCAGGAAAATAATTGATTAAATTATATGTGTGCTTAACTACCCAAGGTCTTTTTGAAGCTGCCAGCTAGGTCGGCTAATGCAACACCAGGCTGGCTATCCCGAAAAAAATATTTTAATCATGTATGTAGATATAAAACGTTTAATAGTAAAATATTAGAAAAATCTTTAAGAAGACATTAACGTTAACACATATATATTTATTAATGGTGCGTTGACATACAATACAAACGTATATGCATACACGTAAATGAATTAAATTTTCAATTCGAGCACACATCAACATTGAATTCTTAACTAAAGTCATCATTGTCTATTTTGTCCACGAATCACCAAATGGATCCAGTGAATATTTCAGCATAAAGACGCTATTTGAAGGAAGCTCATTCCAAAATTTTGCACGCTCCCAAGAAAGAAATTACGAGTGCCAGCTGCGATCTTCTAATATTTTTATTCTACGTATTGTTCGTTGTTATTTAGAATTTTCACCTATTTCTGACTTGATTTACGGGAATATACCCTACTTAACTATAGCATGCAGTACATTAATCTTGCCATACCGGTACTTTTGAGGATATTACCACAGTCAGAATGAAACAGCGTCATCTTGAGATATAGAAGTTTATTGCTCGTTAACTCATCCTTGAGTGGGACTGGGAAGATGTTGTGAATATCTTTTAAGTTTTTTATCGCTGACTGTGAGCATAATCCGTGATGATGAACTGGCGTGAATTTGTTAAGGTATAGATTTGCATCCAAGACTCCTATACGATGTTATCAAGGTTGCTCAAGGTACCTCCTGACTTCTTGTCTTTGCCACTGATGGCCGCATGTCCTTACCAACAGTACCCACAGTTTCTAAAATTTGCAAATCTCTTCCAAAATTCATTCGGGTCAGATCCTAGGGCGGTTAAATATATTAATATTCAAACCAATACGTAGCTCACGCAGGACACGCCTAAAATTCCCTAATACGTAAAAGTGAAATACACAATAGTCGTTCTCAATAGGATATGGTGCTGATAGAGATTTACTCGAATACGTAAACAATAGTACCAACGAATAATAAATAAGTAAGTGCAATGTGTGTATTACTGGCTAAGCCCGTACAGAGGCATTGTTCGTAACCTATCTCGTAATTTTCAAAGACAACACGACAACCACCCTCGACCAAAGCCGTTTGTCTCCGGGCGTCTTCACAAATGGATACAATGTTTAGTAATATATTGGTGTAGCTGTGCATTTAGATTTTTCATGCGTGTAGACAGCAGTACTCTTACTGTTTATTGTACTTCTTCTCTCTTTAGTACTCTGTATAGTACAAACAGTGCTTTTTGTAGGAATCTTTTATTTTTATGTTCTCTCTATAGTAATAACAGTACTTTTTATAGTATGTTCTCTTCTATGTTATTCCTTCTCTTTATAGAACTAGCAGTATTTTTATTGGCATCTTCTAGTTTTTTAATACTGTCTATAGTACTAGCAGTGCTGTTCATTTTCTTCTTGTAAGGTATGTACATTTAATATATTGCATGTAGTCATTACTGGTTACTAAGTTTATTATTTAGGCGACATTGAATAGGTTTTAATTGTAAATGTAAATTAAAATACATTTACTGTATTGGAATATGGCTGACAGTTCTTTAGGTTTGCAAATGTTTCGCTAACATCTCAGTGTATATCCATTTTGTAGTTTGAGCTTTAGCTGCAATGATATTTTATTCCTCAAAACGTACACCTTGGTCATGTTTTTTAACAATAATAGCTATAGAATATGTTTTTTTTAATAATACCTTTGGGACACTTTCACACACGGCCATTGGAGTTTGAAGTAAGCATCAAGATACTGTTACAGTGACCCGCCAGCGGATAAACTACTTATATACACAAAAATATTATACAGTTAATATTTTAATCAATCCATGTACCTATGTCATATAATTTGTCATTGCACTGTAAGGACAGTTTTTATCAGTTTAAAAGTCGTCAGTTTTACGCTTTGTGTAGGTTTTACGTCAGTTTAACAGTTTGTATGTCAGTGTTGTCATACGCTTACACCGTTTTACCGGTATCCTGTTAGCGATGCTGAACGACGCACCGCTGTTCACCGCGGGTTGTGCACGAGTTGACAATAAGAGCAAAGTTCAGCGCGGTTCAGGACTCGGGCGGAATGCGGGGCGCGGGGCCGCGCTGAGGTGCCGCGGCACCAACTCCGCACAAAATCACGATTACTGCTTTATATCGATGGCATTATACCGCGAAATAGATAGGTACCGTGTTTATACTCACCGCACTTGTGTCGGTGACATCATTGCGAAACATTTGTTCCATGAAATTCAGTACTAAACGCTCAACCGTTCGGTGTAACGCCGAGAATTATTTGTGCCATTGTTTAAGCTTGGCACACAAAGGCTCCTACAATATATAGTATTGACTGGTGCTTTGTCATGATCCTAACAAGGTGAATTACAATAATAATATACAATAATAATGATTTCAATCGTTATTTTACTTTAGATCATATTTACAAGGCCTCGTTCGTTGAGCGGTTGCAAGCGCGGCTTCTGATCAAGAGGTCCTAAGTTCAATCCCCAGACGCACACATTCGGGCACAAAATATTATCTGGTTTATTTAGAATCAAATTCCTATTAATATCATGGCGTCTGATTTGTACGGTGGGTAACTGGTGAATTGTGGGATAAATTATACTCATCTGTCTACCGCTCTGTGTAAATATAGACGTGTAATTATAATTTTTATATTGTCAACTGAATATGTAGACGATCTTTATATTTCAAGTACATACAGTGAAGAAAATATGAATTGTTCACATATTACAAAACAAATAGAAATCTTACATGAAGTTTGATTTAAATCTGACCTTTAAATTGTTCTTAAACACGAGCGATTCTATTCTATTGTGCACCTAATCACGGCGGTCCGAAATCATAATAAAGTATAATCAAGAGCGCTTAGCGAGCGGCATTGGCGAAAGTACTGATGGAATGCAGAAAACTGTTCTCGCGTGACCCCGCGGGTCAGCCGCACACATTCTGGCATATGTCAATTAAGGCTCCCGGCCGCCGGCCACGAGATGAGCACTGGACGCGTTAGAGTAAACCGCACCATTTATTCATTATCCACGTTCAAGAATCGAGAAGATGAATTGCTTCTTCATTTGTTTCACCACCATATTCACCATCATTTCATATACATAAATATTTAAATACATTTTAAATGCAACGAATAGAAACAAAATGGACGTCGTATCTAAGTAAATGTAGGTGATGTAACTAGCAATTAAATTGCTTGCAGCAAGCAGAAGTGCGTACATTTTCGTACAATACAATGATATAGAGCTTCGTTATTTCCCAAGTGTGTCTATAGATGGCAATTTACAGCCACGGAGATCGATCAGCTCCTATTATTGGAAGAGGTCGGACGTGTACAAACATCGAATTCGTGTCGTTAGACCGCCGCCCGTCCCCGAGGTGAGAGAAACGTTGGTTCACCTCACTTATACGCCGAGATAACGACCCATAACGCGTAATCATGCCTAATAGCGATTAGCAATCCATTTTGTGTACCGCATTTTGAATTTAACTATGCTTGTAATGTGATATTTATAGACAATCACTTGTGAATTTTATGAAGGTAAGTTGTTATCTTCTTAAAACTGTAAACCCAAGCGATTGTACGTTGTCCGTAGTTAAAACACTTATGTGTGGGACGATATGTGATATGTAAAAAAAATAACATTTATTCCTCAGAAGATATACATATATACCTGGCTAGCCCGATGGTCCTGTGATTAGTGAAGCTGATTGTTACGCCAGGTTGTGGATTCGATTCCCATCCAGTAAAAATATTTGTGTTATGAGCACAAGTATTTGTTCCGTGTTTAGATGTAAAAAAATCCCTTTATACGTATGTATATTTTTATATGTATGTAGTACATATCAGCTGTTTGGTTACCATAACACAATCTCTAATGATCCTTATTGGGATCAGATTGCCGTGTGTGGAGATGTCCCAAGACACATTGTTATTGTACTCATGTAAACAAAGTAGCTCTTAAAAACAGAAATAAATTAATTAAACACTTTAATTTTGTAATAATACTCCCTCATTTTACTATAATAAGCCAATTATAATACATTTGTTATAACCAAAAACAAAAATGTTTCCTGACCTGACCTTGCCGTGTCCGAGCAAATAACGCACAAAAGAGCATTTCGAAACTTGGTCCACACTTCGCACCTAAACACTGGCTAAGCTTCAATCTTGGTACCATCTACAATAAGCTACGCTGATATCTAACAAAGCTATTAAGCCGTCGCCGTATTTGCATATTTATGTTTTAATCAAAGCCTTTCGACGCTACTGAATAGCATAGCCATAAAACTCGCACCACACTTGCAACTTTTTGTGTCTACATGCATCGCAGTCGGAACTTTATGTGACATACAACATCTAGATGGCCTTATAAAAAGATTGGCTTCATTATAGGTACTTAGATCTTTCCACCTTTTTTATTTGTACTGATGTCCGCATTGACTTCGTTTTTCATCATGGACATGCATCAAGATTATTGTTATTAATAATAATAATTACGAGCTTATTGCAATCTGATTTCCAAATCTGTAAACAGAAGTATGACAAATGATTTAATTAAATCATCCAACTCAACCTCCAAAGTGATCACTTTGGAGTAAAAATTTGTTGATTTCTATTGCGCTCTCCTGTATTTTTGTCGCAGATCCGCTAATATAATCGGTAAATCGCAAGTTTGTAACGAGACTAATTCGTCTGTTCGAATTCTAATAGACGATCTGTGAACTAAGACAAGGTCGAGATCCATCACGTCAGGAAAATCGTTATTCATTAACATTCGATGGGGGCACGATTTAATAAAAATACAGGTGATCAATTTTGTCTTGACAGACTGAGATTCTTTTTAAAATAAGCTTTGTGTTCATTTAACATATAATGCGTCAATATCCAAAAGATCTATGACTTTTTCGGAGGTGAAGGAGGATTTAATGTTCAGTGATAAAATTAAACATTAAACAAAATCAATGTAATGCCTAAGAATACATAGTTTATATCTACTAAAAAAAACTAAATATTGTCTATGGTTTCATCGTTATAGTTAAACATGGTATAGTTTGATTTTAAATTGTTATAATTAAATCATTTTAGCGTTTGCGTAAATATTCCTTGGGTTAATTTATTACGTCGGCGTCAATGATCATTTTAATTAGACAGGTATATTAAGCAGTTAAGCAATAATCTCGATAACATTGGCGCTAATAGCTGCAGGCCTCAATTTACTTCAAGTAAATAATATATCAATATGAGGTCTTAGAACTTATGACTATAGATAATAGTTTGTTTTGCTGGTCTGCTTAGTATCTTACAAGCGAGAACAACATCGATTATTTAGGACGCCTATTGTTAATTTATTATCAAATAAAGGTTCCCAAGAAGTAAGGTGGAAATATCGTATTGACAAACAAAGAAATTTTTATAGAAATATATCAGTTCGTATTAGAAATGTCAATGAGTAAGTTCCAAGAGTACGCTTCTATTCGCGGCATTTTGAAGTCACAGAAAGCGTCCGAGCTTCCGCCAGCCCCAGTAGCTCGTGGCCAGACGGTACCGCCCCAGCACGTCCCCAGAGCGCGTGATTGCGGCCAATTATTTTCTGTTTATCTCTAATTACGCATGCGCTGCCGACGTCGCCACCTTATCGCCGATCTGCCCTTCGGCCCAAGATTCGATCGCTTTCGCTAATCAGTTCTCAATCCGTTTACATGGGACATCAGTGCCTCGCCAATAGATCTTAAAATACGATGAACAGTATACAGTTTAGTAACCTTGCAGATAACCAGTGCACCGTACGCACATACCTACGTATATACCAGTACATACGAGTAAGTAACATTCGCTCTCAAGTAGCATTCATGTATGACAAGTAATTTATTTCTATGCATATTACCGATGAGAGTAGTACTCTCATGTGATCCAACGCTTATATGTATTATACGTCTCACAATGGAAAAGATTGTCATTATCATTTTCATTATTATTGTTAACATGGAGCGTGTTATGTTTTCAAAATTACGATATCATGATTTTAAGTCAGCGTATTAAAAGTTTGAAAGGTTTAGTACAGCGCATGTGTCGTGTCCACCAATGACATGATGAGTTGCGCGAGCGCTGGCACCGCGCGTGTTGCGCGGGAGCGTTCTCGCTGCGTTAATTTATCGGCAAGTCGTGCAAACAAAATGACGTGCCAGTTTTCGGCGTGCACTTACCAAGCGGCGAAATTAGGGTGCATTAACGCAACAAGGTCAACGCACGGACAGGGTGCGGCCTGATACGGTTTGGAGCACGGCGCGGTTGTGGTTTGATGTTTCCGCATTAAATATTAATATAAGTAACATGTAAATTGTTAATTATGTTCTTGTTATATTTGTCTGTTGATAGCTTCCGTCCGGCAAAAATTTTGGACTTGTTCAATGTTTATTGACTATCCTGTATATATAATTGCTTATATACAATTTATTATATGTATAATTGCTTATATATATATAATTGCATACATATATAATTGCTTAGAAGAAGAACAAAAAGAAGAAACTTAAAAGAAAGCGACATATCTTTTCAAAAGTGTCAACTAGTTTTCATATTGTTGAAAAGCTATAGGAGACGTTTAAATAATCATTCATTTCTACATATTACATATTAATATACATTATCCTCATAATGTAGAGCCAATTAAAAAATAATTTAAAGCTATTTATCAGTAATCTTAGAGCATCTCCGAGATGCCGCACAGTTAGTCATCAGGAACGCTATCTAGCGCATTTATCGAGACGGCATGTGAGAAAGCCAGTCAGGCTTTGCTTGGAACCGTCAAAGTCGACCTAATCCCTGAATGCACTCTCCGTGGTGACTAATATTGATTAGGTATTTACGAAAGTTTATTCCATAAGACGCGTCCACTGATCCGGTCACAGACGGTCTAGACAATGCACTAAAGCTAACTTTTAATTTAATAATATTGGGACCATGTAGAGATTCATATTTGTCAAGTAGAAATATAAAAACATGTATTTATTATGTATAGAAACATTTATTATGTAGAGTTGATATACATATATCTTTTTATTATAAAACATGATAGTGTTAAGGGACTCTATTTTATAAATTACATGTTGAATGTACTGCATTTTATGACATACATTTCGATTGTTGAAAAACGGGTTACTAAAGGTACGAATATGACTTTTGGAAACTTTTTTCAAACTCTAGATTTCGATTTTAGAGGATTATTATTAAAACGAACCTACATTAAATGTAGCTCATAATATAACGGTTATATACATTACAAACATTTCAAGAGTTAATAATGAACGTTGTAACCGAGTATTGTTTTATTGTCGGTTATAATCAACTCTACTTATATATTTAAGTGGTAACCGTCTCTACTTAGGCGCTATTCAGTATGTTACTTAAACAAAGGGAGTGGGACCATCATTTACTTAACTAGCAGTATTTAATACATACCTGTATATATGTGTATTTACTCGTAAATAATTGTTAAATGACTCTAAGTAACAAGGCATGATTTACTATATAAAATACATATATATTTATATACTTAAAAACAATTACTAACACTAAGTACGGCTAAGGATTTCTGACCTTAGAATTTAAACAATGTTTAAAGTCTTACGTCGATATTTGTAAGATACTTATCACTTAACTTCACTTTAGAGATTTTGAAAAAACAGAACAGCGTCAAAGGTTTTTTGTATCTTTGCCAACTATAGTGTTTTTATTTAATATCAACTTTGTTTTGTGTTGTATAAATTTAAATTATTTACACGATATAATAGTTTAAATTAAATCGCGTATCAATATTTAAACTTTTATATCATCGAACATCAATTATTCTTTAATTGTTATTCAATATCAATAGCATTACAAAACATTAGTTGGGCAATATCTACAAATAGCCATCTGTTCTCAAAGTAAGCATCAAGAGAGCTTGTGTCTTGGTAACCAGATGGCTGATAAATTACCTATATACTTATAAATATATATGTACTTATATACATAGATATTGTTTTACAACAGGATATAGAACTACCATACAGAATAAATATTTGTGTTCATCACACAATAATTATTTTAGGTATGAATCAAACCAGCAACCACCGGCCGGCGCGACAGTGAACTTTATTAACCACTGCATCTACGGGACAGTTAATGAATAAGGTATATGTAATATTTCATAATTTTGCAATGTAGGTAATAATTTTTGCACAATCTCGTCAATCAAAAAGAAGATTCAATTAACTGCAAGATAGATGTCTTTAGAAGACAAAATTGTGCAACGAAGTTTGTTAATACTGTGTAAGTAGGGGCATGAGTGAACAGTGTGTGCAATAAGTTGTTAATACATCGTATCTATCGAGCTATAGATGAGATTAGCGAGATCAATTACTTAGTTCTCACGGCAGCGGCTACCGCGTGTTGCTGTCGGTCTCATACTCCTGTCACTTAGAGATATCTACGCTCGCTATGACTCTTATTATTCGTAATTCACAAAACTTCAGTGGAATTATTGTTATGTAAATTTTATTAGTATTAATTTGTCGTATTAATTTTTTTATATTATAAATTTTTACATTTGAATTTACATTTTTCAAACTCTGTACAGTTCCTTATAAAGTAATTAATTATAAGATCCAATGGAATGCATAAATATGAAATACGTAACTTCACGCCTGTAATCCCCGAAGAGGTAGGCAGAGGAGTGTAGTACCATTATGTCATGACGCCAGGCCCATTACGAGGGTGGGCAGAGAGCATATACCAGCAATATATTACATTCCTGTGTTGTGCGACTACAAAGCTGTGACGTCATCACAACAAGTGACGTATATTAATAGGTTCAAATCCACTGCCAGTCGCAGGTGTCGCTATGGGCCGTTGTAGCGCCTACACATATTCGTCTGTCTCGTCACGGGGTGATTTATGGGGGTGGCTATTAGGGTCGCGGCTGCGGACGATCGTCGCTGCTGCTTAACAGATTTGTTGTTGCACCGCGCAGATATCTAGCTGTGTAAGCGAGGAAAGAGCACCCCTACCCCCATCTCACCCCCCATGGCTCCGTCCACGGACACCGGCAATGCGGATAGTAAAATAGTATATTATAAAATGATCAAATGGTTGCAATGCGGTTAGTACCTTGCTATGAGGTCATCATAGCGAGGTGCTTCGTTAGCGTCTGCAAGTTATACAAGACTACGTTAATGTCCTTTGCCTACCTTTTCGGGGATTACAGGCGTGATGATAAGTTAGATATGGTATTGTGTTTATAGCTGACTGTAGGTGTTTCTTTAATTATTTGAGATAAATTCATAACGCCGACGGAACTAGTTTAGTTAAATGCGCAAGAATTTGTATTTAAAATTGTAGTTATAAATATATTTTACTGTAGACGGTCGACAGGTAGCAAGCGCGACTGTCGATCGGGAGGTCCTGAGTTCGATTCCTAGAGGGGTAATATTTGATTTTTGTAATTTAGAATTTCTAGTACGGCTCAGAGTCTGAATATATATCCGATTTATGCCAACAGACCCGCCACCTATTCCACAGCGGGACTTAAACGTAGCCGATGAAACGTGGGAGTGTACTGCACTCCTCTGCCT
>DWDV01000239.1:0-18863 GCA_018245615.1 Mimoniades ocyalus | reverse complement strand
CTACTGTTGTTTTAATTCGATGAGATCCAGGGATCCAAAAGTAAGTATCCTAGAGAAACAACGATCATTTCATACAATTGTCGCTTAGGCTTAAATAGATATATAATATAAATATCAATGCATTTATACAATAAGAAGTAAAATGATAGACATTCGCATTATTGTGATAATAGACAAATATGTCTGGTTTTACGATAAAAGAATGACATTGGCATGGTTAAAAACAAGCTGGTTTTGATGAGCGGTATGGATGGATGAATGATCAACGCTTGTCGATCGTTTGCAACTTCTCTTTCCAAAATTCTTCTGATGTAAGTATCGTATGTACTCGTAGATGCTATTGCTTAATGTTACCAGCCCGCGCTAACTGAAAACTGAATAGAAATTTACACCCACAGATTACCCAATGGCCAATGCTAGGACCCCGCTCGTTTTAGACTACGCGTCCTTCAGGTGTCTGTAGAAAAATAGTCTTGTAAGTAAAGTGATAGGAGCAGGTACTATCATGCAAAAACTCTGCACCTAGCCACATATTGATATTTCATTGTCTTTTTATTTTTTATTATAATTTTAGCAATATAGCCCAAGTTGTTTGTTAAATATCACAGCTCATGTAAGTGTTTGCCTAATATGATTGTTTCCAATATCAATAGCATAATGAATTGTACAAACATGGAAAATATCTAATGACGCAATTTCAATTAAACGCACTGAATGAGATAGAATTTAAAAATGTCGTCGCTGTTGCATAGTTTAAAGCGGTGGAACTGAGCATTCTGTGCCTTCCTGTGTTTTGCGGTAGCCTATGACGTTATTCATATTTTTTTTAGGCGCGACCGGATGTCCAGCCGTCGCGTTACGTAGCTACGCCAATCGGTAGGCAACTGTTCAAAGATATCGCGAACGTATGTTGTGTGCGTTATTTCGCATGGCCTTGATCCCCACGCAGCGCTCACATCGCTGCGCGTGTAGAATAAGACCATCTCCATACACAGCGGTACGTAGATAGCATCTCGTGTTTGCTTTCAGTAATTTCAGCGTAAAAGCCTACGATTATAAATAGCGCCTAGTCGCTTAACCGCACTCTCTAGTACCTTCAGTGTTAGTTTCTTATGTGTCAAATGTTGTATTAAAGCATTAAATAAATTATGAAATCAAAGCAAGTAGGTACTGACGTATTAAATGAAGATTCATTGATGATAGTAATATTTTTAAATTCACTACAGAAAATTATTGGGATACTATTTCTTAGTATTTTACGAGAAATTTAGTTTAAATAGGTATTTACTCATAAACTTTACAGTCATCAATATAGCAGTTCTGATGAAAATTAATTATTAAACCTATTTATGGAAGCTTCAGCCTAGTGTAGGAGAAAATCGCTCAACGTGTTGATAGGTGACATCTCTTTATACCTACATACAGCAAACACATATTGCTATTCAATATTAACTATTCACAAAATCGCAACTTCAAAAATGTCACTCATATTTTTGTACGGTATTATGGACTAACTCAAAAAATACCCACACAGGTGCAATAATCTGTGTCCGTGTAGGGCGTATGACTTTTTTTTTATATACAATTATACATAATAGGTTTGTCTAGGGACATTTAAGTTATTAGCAATTGGTAATGTCATTTTTAATACTGACAGAGTAGACTTTAAATACAAATTCAAATCCCGATGTGATATTGCCAGTTCATATGCCAAAATGCCAAACTTGATGATAATGATGCTAGAAGTTATCCACGACTTCGTTTACGTGGAAACACAAATAATTCCTATTTTATTTACTTCTAGAACATTCTAAGTACATAGTATCAGACTCTATTTGCGTTCCGTAGGTATCAAATCTCGATAAAAATTTGTCAAAGATTGACTACGTAAAAACGCTTGGTTACACTCCTGTGCCAACCTTTTCAGGGATTACAGGCGTCACGTTATAATGATTGGCAAAAATCATTTGTCCAGGGTAGAAGAAGTGAATGTCACTTTCCAGTCCACAAATTATCTTCATACAATTATTTCCATTCCTGCGTGAGAGAACACATCAACAAACCTAACTTTGTTATATTAATAGGGAGGAAATAAAAAAATAACAAGAGAACATCTGAATGTCACGGCTCAATTTGTTCCAAACGCAAAAATTCCATCTTATTTCTGTGTGAATGTGGACTTATATTAATATTAGTGCCGACTACCACATGCAAACTGCAATCATCTACGAAGATTAAAGCCGTGATCACACAGTTTAAACTCTATATACCACAGTTTGTGTTCCCTTCCCCTCAAGCGACGACGAGCATACGTTTCAGTACGGACTAAAATGTGTATTTCTTTACTTATTCTCGTATGTACATACCTGTTTGTAAAAATACACATAACTATTGCAATACTTTTGTAGATTAATGAATTGTATTGAGTTGGGACGGAAATATGTTATATAAAAATGTTCATTTCAATATCTAGCTTTATTAAAGTAACCTTAATAAAGATGGCGGTAGGTAATTGGAATACTTTCGTGTTAATTTTATAGTATGTTCATCTGTATTATACATCTATAAATGTTAATATCAATGTTGAAAACTGTGACATGATACGTAAATGACAATGAATTAAAATGTTTTATCTATTTAAAAATGACGGTTCGTTATCGTCGTGTGTATTAAGCTCTATTGATGTGTACATACATATTCTTACGCTCCATATGTCCACTCCCTTAAAACGTTGCGAACGCTAGAGCCACTATTGTATGGCGAAGGTCATCCATAGATATACTAACCAGTTTTACATATACAAACCTATTTCTCAGCCACATCGCTTATTTCCGTATGTATGTAATATTGCAATATTATTTTATGTTTTACACAGTTATTCTAAACAATATAAATAATATAAATTTTGTAAATTGCTTCTGTTCTGCATGTGTGTCCCAAAAGTCCCAAAACCGTTAAGTTTATAACATCGAAAAGTTAATATTTTGCTTCATTTTGTATAACTAAGAATTAATAATAATTTGTACAAAAGACACTAGTTTTGTAGGTGATATAAAAACTAGAATTAGGTACCTACTGATGAACAAAAAAAATGAGACACTGTAATGTAATGAATACTAATTGCAAAAGTATTTGCATAAAATGGGGCTAGACGCCTTTATTGTTGATTCGTGTAATCTTCATTATAATTAAAAATATGCAAGGCATTGAACAGAAGTTAGATACATAAGGCCACTAGAAATTCGTACGGTCAAAAATTAAAAATAGAACGTTCCGCGTTCGCGGCCTTTCTGAAACGGGCATGATAGAAGAGGAGTGGGGGGACGCAGACGGCCCGATGACATCACATCGAGTTGCAGTGCGGTGCGACAGCCAACTCTTGCGCAATCACGCGCCCTTGATCTTGACTGCGTCGCGGCCGCACGCGTGTGCGCACTCTACATTTAAATAGTATACTCGCGACTATATTTATCTTCTCGCATGGAGGCGCGAAACGGTAATTTGTACAATATGATACAAAACATGAAGGTACCTCTTCGTAGTGATCTTGTTTGAGTGCATAGTCTTATTATCTCGTCAGATACGGTATTGATTGTGTCGAGCTACAAGTATTATTGGCTAACGGACGTTCTTTTTCTATTCTCGTTTCTTCCTGGTTATAAAAATTGTTTATTAACAATTATAGATATAGTATCTAATTGACATTAAAACGCTGGTAGATTAATTCGTTACGGCAACACACTTCTTTATAACCCAAGCATAGGAGGATAAATGATGCAAATTATTTTGCATTTTGATGTTCACAGGATATTGAAGTTATGAAGGCCGTCGGATGACATTGTGCACTGATAAACGTCAGCGAGTGATCTAATACAGCTATGTAATATTGTTATGCCGTTTAACATTTTACTTACCGCGATACCTATGTGATAATGAATCCTTATTCGTTAGTCGTGCAGGAAATAGGTCTACACTGATAAGCATTAACTTAGTACGTGCGGTATTATTTATTGCTCAGTCTAAGCAATATATGTATAAAAATAATTATCACGGTCTAGGTTCGTGGTTATTATTCGCCTTAAATATTTTTTATTTTTTGTTACATACATACAAATCCTATATATGTAGATGTAGCATTTTCATATTTACCTATCTGCTCTGACTAACACAAGGGTAACATTAATGTCACTAGAGTTAAAATTGTCGAACAGAACTCGGTCAGAACTCGGTACGTATCCAACGTTTTGTACGATTCCAAACACAAGTTATGCTAATGATTCTTATTCAAATATTTTTAGCTTATTGTAAATTTTCAAATAGAAGACGATCGAGATTGGATCGCACAAAAAGTAAAAGTTCTTATTTTGTTTTGTCAAACATAAAGTATTCGATGGTTCTGGCTAATGTACTGCTTTGTTAAAGTATGAGATGGAGGTCATTGCTTTGCACCGCAACGTATGACAGAAGCAATCAATGCGGTAGAGCCTCTAATCCAATTTAAAAATCAAAACAGTAGCCAACCAGCTAGGAGAAGCTAATCAAAAACTATTACCAGAAGTTTCAAATGTGAATATTGCAACTTTCAGCGGCGGGAGCTAGCTCAGACATGGGAAGTGAGCACTATTGCCTGAGGTGGAACAATCATCAGAGCAACCTGCTGGGAGTATTCAGCCAGTTGCTTCACGACGAAAGCTTGGTCGACGTCACGCTCGCCTGTTCAGAAGGTGCCTCCATAAGGGCTCATAAGGTCAATATTATTTCACACATTTTCAAAATTAAAAGATACGGTCCAGTACATAGTGTATTAATAAGTTGTGTATTATTTGTGCATGAAATAATACACAATAAGCAAACGGTCTCAATGGAACTTAAATAAGTTCGCAACATAGATTGACCTTTCATTGTAACTTTGCTCTTGTTTCGAGGTCTTTTCTAATAATGTGTTGTATTACGGTCGTTTAATACATTTCTATCATTATTGAATAATAAGAAATGTATTTTAATGTTATATAATTTATTAATTTTAGTGTATAAAATACTTCACATACTAGTAAGTTAACTTGATATATGTATATTCACAGCATGTGAGAAATGTGTATTTATAAAAAAAAATGCCTGATGCTACCATGGACCGTTAATTGCGTTTATATCTGTGGTAGTATTTGTACCACAGTGTTCTGGTTTGAAGGGCAAAAAACCTTCCAGTCCTGAAGATCTCTATCTCTGAAGATAATAAAGATAGCGCTACAAATAACGATAAAAAAATCTAGAAGTTTTATAATCTGTTACCACGTTAGGTAAAATATGTGATAACTGTTAGGGATAACTTGGTACGAACCTCGAGCCAATGATCGTGTTCCGCTTTTCTTATTCCCTTTTTCTTCCAATGTTCTGGTAATTTCTGGGATTCTTCCTGTCTAAATGGTGACTACGCCGTCGACCAGTAGCCAAGTAGTCCATTGGGTCGGGAAGTATATTTTTTTTCGACCCTTTTATCTATCCACTGCTGGAATATGGGTCTCCTCTCAGAATGGGAGGGTTAAGGTCATAGTCTTTCATGCTGGCCAAGTGCGGGTTAGCAGACTCGAGAAGTATATGACTCCATTGAATGAAACAAACAAGTAAAGATCAATCATCCGCAAAACATAAGAATTCTTTATAAGTAAACGAGTACATTGATTACACTTGTATGATAGTTACAATTTTTTGGAACATCTAATATGCGTGCAGTAGGTACTGTGCATCGAGTAAAGCTATAGCTGTATGCCGCGTCACTGACAATATTTTGAACTTTCAACGTACTTATACGAAATGATTACCGCCAGAAGTAGCATGTGAGATATTCACCGGTCTCTGTGTTTAATACTAACGTAACTGAAACGCCGGGTATTTTCAACGTACCGACCCTATTGGCCGCTATCCAGGAAACCCAGCGGCAACCTTGAAAAGTGCGAACCCATCGACAAATAAAATGCATAACAATAAAAACCCAAAATCCCTCATGAAACCACGAATAATAATTTGTACCAACGAGCACGAATTAAAATCATTGAGTTACCGTAGACTGTTGTTGAAGTGAAACAAAATTAGTTCAAATTCAAATATTTACTGTAGCTCATTCAAAAGTGCAACATGCAATTCAAAGAATTAAACGTAGGTATTAATTTTCCATAATGCTCGTGAGTTCTTAATGATAACGAGATTTGTCAATTTCAATTCCAGGTAGTACTGTCTGCGTGCTCATCTTACTTCCGATCACTGTTCGTAGACCATCCGTCGCGTCACCCTATCGTAATCCTCAAAGACGTGGGCTTGGAGGAACTGCGAACGCTAGTGGACTTCATGTACAAAGGCGAAGTCAACGTCCAATACTGTCAACTTCCCGCTCTCCTTAAAACTGCAGAGAGCCTACAGGTATACTTTTCATGATTTTCATTTTTAGCTTATAATCGCTTAATTAAAAAAGCTAGGAAAAGTTATGACTGCCTCGTTGGTTGAGTGGTTCCGAGCGCGACTCCCGATCGAGAGGTCCTGGGCTCAAATCCTGGGTCGAGTACTACTAATTACTAATTAGAATTTCTAGTTAAAATTTCTAGCAGTGGCTGGATTTGAGACCGATTTATGGGAATAAGCTTACCACATATTTCATGTGTTCATTGTACATGTAAAATGTGAGATTGTACTACACTCCTCTGCATACCTCTTCGGCGATTACAAGCCTGATGTTACGTTTATATAAAATATGTAGAAAATCAAGTCTTTAAAGAATAATTAAGAATATACATATAATTAAATAGACACATTATTTTCGGGATTCTTCAAATGTAATTTTAGCATTAGCAAAATAATGATTACATTTTGAACTGCATTTAAGGTTAAAGGATTAGCTGAAATGACGACGTTAAGTGCAGCCGGTATTGATACGAGAAACGTCCCGGAACCGATGGAGGAGTGCCAACCGCAAGATTTAAGGGAGTGCTTAGATTCGCAAGACAGGCTGGAGGAAAGAGACAGCCGTGACAAAGAAGAACGGCGTGAAATTAAAGACGCGAGCGAAACGCGGGACAGAGAAAGCAAGGATAATCAAACTAGAGAACACAGAGAACCTCGTGAACCCAGAGATTTACGAGAACATAGAGACAGGGATAGAGAACAAAGAGACTTAAGAGAACCCCGAGACCTGCGAGACATCAGAGAAAGTAGGGAGCTAAGAGATTTAAGAGAGTCCCGTGAAATCAGGGAGCAAAGAGAATCCAGAGATAATAGAGAACCTCGTGATCTGCGAGAAATTCCGAGAGACTTGCGAGATGTTCGTGAGCCTCGAGACCCGAGAGAGGTTTCAGAAGTTTCCCCACCACGAATATCCTCTCTACTTACAGTGCGCCGATTTCGAACAGAAACCTCGATTGAGGTACCAACGCCCACGCATCCTCCTATACCAAAAGATGAACCTCCTGACGAATCTATACACCCGTCTTCACCCGAAGATGACACAGTTTCCATTAGATCCAATGGAGCAAATGAGAATATCGGTATGTGTCATTACATTTTACGTAAACATAAGACATTTTAGTTGAAGTCAATTGTTACCAAATAAAAATCCCCGATATGCGGGTGTAGATATGTGAATCTCTTTTATTTTTAGCTTACGATACAATAAATTCAATTTCTGCCTTCCCAAACAAGGATGTTTCTATAAACAAAAATGTAAAGAAATTTAGATAAAGATTCACATACGAGCCGTCGCATAAATTTTTACTAACGTTAACATTTTATTATCCATTGCAAGATTTGAAAGCAATACTTTTGTTTGACTAAGAAAGGATAAAAAAAATGGCTAATAGTAATAATTTCCATAATAATCATAATTAGCCTGTGTCCATCCACTATTGGACATGCAAATTGAGATACGCATAGCACAGCTTTTCGCACCGCTTCGCAGTTGCTCGTCGGCCAGAGAATTTGGAAGTTTTTAAGAAGGCTGCACTATACCGCGATTAGCTGGTAACCAGAGTAACATAATCAATCCATTATGGTGATTATGGAAAATAGAGGCAAGGATAACTATCTCTGTATAAAAAAGTATCCGCGAGAATACGTCAAATTAGGGTGGCGCTACTGTCGCATGAAACTAAATTATAAAAAAAGCAATTTAGGGTAGATTTTGTTTTAATATACTGCGATATTGTTGATTACTGTTTTCAAGAAAAATGTTAAAATTTTCAACTCAACACACTTCACTCCGCCTACAACTGTTAAATCCAAATGTAACTTTTATTGCCTGTGAGAGTCATTCTCGTGAATTTATGAACTATTATTTAATGCTTAAAGCTGGACACCTTTTCAACTTGTCATTCATGTGGGATGGTTCTCCTTATCTCTACCCTCTATAATAGCGGGTAAACATATGACATAATTTTGCCTACATATTATATGATGTACAAATTTATCTCCCTAAAGTTATGACACATTATAATCACAAATTCAAAATACATATTAAAACTGAAAAAGCAGGATAAACCATCTCTATTTAGGTAGATAAAAGTCAATAACTTTTATTTCAATAAATTAGGTACTTTTATTTGAATAATTGTATTTGGCACAGAAAAAATATGCCAAGGCTTAATACGTCCTTATTATAAAAAAGTGAAAGTAATGTCAATTTGTAATTTTGTAAACAGCCATAGATAAAATGAAACACTAGGTACCTATTAGTAAAAGGGGAGAATATCAAATTTGAGAATATAAATAGTAGTCTCGAAAAGTGTTTGATATAACATTATCTTACCTTTTGACTCAGTATCCGAGAATGCTTTTAGAATGTTTAAAATGTTTGTTCGGAAATTCAATAGGACTAAAATATAATATAAAATCATTTACAATGTACGTTGTAAAAACTGTATGTTGTTAGTAATGCGAAAATAAGTCATGAATATGTTATATCATTATTCCAGGAATCAACATGACAATAAACAGTCATGGTGTGCTTGGCGCTCGATACTCACCGGTGGAGAGACTGGGTGTCCTCAACCCGCTGCCGCATCCTGCGCTTTCTCATCCATCTCTTGCGAGCCCGAGAAACGAACCCATTGCCGGTCCATCTGGACTACCGCCCGTGCAACAAGTACCACTAGTAAGCGACGATAATTACGTATAATATCGCAATAAGTGCCTTCAAATTTCTTTGAAACTCACGCAAAAATTTCTTTTATATCGTATCTGTTTTGTAAGGAAATTCTGATAATACTTGTTTTACTATTATTTATAATTTGTGAACCGAAGTAATAGTTAAATTAATGAAATTGATTCAAGTCGTGAAACCAGTGTTGCCATACAGTGCACAAATTGTATGTGCCATATTCAAAGGGAATTATTACTTTCAGGGAGGTCATAACTTTGTTGGGTAAACAACATAAATGTCATTGATACTTATTAACATTTAATAAATTGCTGATGAATTAAATTGCGAAAAGATATATATTTGTAAAATAGGAAATGCCAATTTTATCCATAAGCATCTACATCTGGGCACATACTTGAGAAATCAGACAGAACTAATGTATTATCTGAGATAAGTTAGAGATGTGTTAAGTTTATAAGTTTGGATTAAGTTGCAACTACTTGTGAACTAGCATTTGTTGGTTTGCCACAGTTCTCATGGTTAATTTATTATATTTAAAGGGTTATTTTATGACATTTAAAGGGTTATTTTATTATATTTATAGGGTCATTTTATTATATTTAGAATATATTTAAAAATTAATGGGTTTTACATAGTCATATTCTAAGACAGTATGGGAAGCTCATGTGAGAGTGAGTTTATGTGACATATTTTCTTAAATGTAAATAATAATATGCTTATGTATATAAACTACATAGAAACAGATGAATAGTGTTCTATATGCTATTAAATATGTTTAAGTACATGTAGCACTGACTAGATCAGGTCTTTCATATTTTTTAATTGAATGCTTAATATTGGTGTCAGCAAATATTTCACTAACTGCTTTGGCACCATCAGCTGTCTTGTTGGTTTGGTGATTGCAAGCTCAACTGCTTAGTAAGAAGACCTGTGCCCAGTGTAGGATTATAGGCTTAACCCGCAGTTCTTGAAGGGCCATAAAACATAACTGGTGGGAGCCATACACTCCTCTGACCTGACCCAGGATTTAAACCCAGGAGCTCTCATTTCACAGTTGAACATACAACCATTAGATCAAAAATACAGGCAACCAGTTTTATTTTTATGGTGTAACTTTAAGTATTGGTATATCGATTTTGTAAGAAAGGTCCATCAAACTTATTATTTTTATTAAATCTTACAGTCTTTGAAGAAAGAAATAGATTGGGACCGTAGCAATGAAGACAAAGGTGGTGAAACATCAACTGAATACCGAATGCCGCATGAGTCTGTATGTATCGAATTTATATATTTACTGTGGCTATGGTAGATTTGTATGTGATGTATAAAATTCTTTATGTTGTACATTGCTATTCATAATTAAGTAATCACAATACATGAATATAAACTCGAAATAAAATCTAACAGACCATTGTGGAGTAATGATATTGTTGCCTTGCAATTGAAACTTTAATCAATATTTATATAATTAACTCTCAATCTTAAAAGATAGATTCAAGAATATTGTGATTATTTTATTATGTGTTTAATGCATGCTGTGTGTCTTAATTATCAGTATTTGATGTGCTATTATAAACAGGATTACATACAACTTTTATTTGGCCAGGCATTTGTGCTAAAATATAACAAAACAAAAGTTCTTCACAGTATACTTTGAAATTGAACAGCATATGACATGCCTCTGACATATTATGGAGCTATATATGACAATTAAAATATCTTGTGTGTAAGAAAAATATGGCCTTCAATATCTTTTATTTATTTCGAAGTAGATTAAATAAATAATAAATGATCTGAAGTATTGTTCTGTACGGCAGATAGAAAGTAGAAAATTTTCTCTGATGAAGGACAAGAATTTAACATGAGTATACATTAGTTTGATAGCGACATTATTATATTTTATATTGAAATTATGTTATCCAGTGTAAAGAATTAACTACTCATAATACATCATGAGCAATTCTACTATATTATATCTATTGTGAGGAGCCCCATGCTCAGCGGAGGGATATTTTGCAATAAAGTTATTCAAAAAATGATTTAATGATATGTTCTCATAGTACTGGTATATTTTAGTTACATAAACTATTAAAGCCTTTAAGGTATCTAGCATACATTACCTCAAATATATAATAACAGTTCTAGAAACTAATACTGAATCTTGATATGTGGGCAGTTGTGATTTTGTAGTTAGTGTCACATTTTGTTAGCTTTTGTTGTTGTATTAACTCGGGACGGCTAGGTAAAATTGTAATTGGTCAATGTTTTAGAATTATTGTTGTTCGTTGTTGTGTTAGTAGTTGTATGTGAGTTTTTTATTTCTTAATTGCATGCTTATCGATGTGCAGCGCTGTTTTAAACATCGAGTACTATGCCTTGCTGTCAAGAAGTTGACCTTCATTTTGTTGGCCATCATTTTTTATATTCATTCATTTTGTTTGATATATATTTTGGGCAATTTTTTTAAATCCTGGCCATATACATGTATGCGTTATGATGTACGAATCGGTGACTGAGTACGCGCGCGTTGCCAACAACACGGCTCCCGGGCTCACTCCTGCACATTTTTGGGCAAAAATGAGCGTCAACTTCTTAATTAGATAGTGGAAACTAAGAATATAACGAGACTGCATCTCAATTTAGAAAGTAGTGGTAGAGATAATTGCACAAACTTTGGTCCGTGTAAGACCCGACAAGAGAAAAGAAGTTGATGTTCTTTTTGTGGTTGCAGGAGTACGAAGGGTCCGGTAGGGGGAGAATTGAGGAGGGTGACAGGGGGTACCCTTGTATACATTGCGGCGCGACGTTTCCACACCAGAGCAAATTGACCAGGCATATTTTGACGACTCACACCCTTGATACATTAAAATATCGCGATGCAATTCTTGGTAGACCGATGGGTCTGCCTTTGATTGGACAATTCAGTGAACCAACATATATGGGTATGCCGGTTGAAGAGGCACCCATCGATTTGGACATTGGACCAGTGGAGCCTGGTAACGTAGTGCTATGCAAGTTTTGTGGCAAGAGTTTTCCGGACGTGTCATCGCTTATAGCCCACTTGCCGGTACACACTGGGGACAGGCCTTTCAAATGTGAGTTCTGTGGAAAAGCATTCAAACTGAGGCATCATATGAAGGATCATTGTAGAGTACACACAGGTAAGCTGGTCAATGTGTTATTATAATATGATACGCTTACAATTTTTGGCTATTAATTGAAAAATTTAATTACTAGGCAAATTGTTTTCTTATTGAAAATGTTGAATGTTATTTACAGGTGAAAGGCCCTTTCGTTGCGTTTTGTGCGGTAAAACATTTTCTCGGTCGACCATATTGAAGGCCCACGAGAAGACACATTATCCAAAGTACGCTCGGAAGTTCCTGTCGCCGAGTCCCGTGGACACCGAGGAGGAAAGTCCACACCAGTAGGCTGGGGGTGATAGTAGTGCACAAATTTATGGGAATATATTAACCAATAATTTGTATTATTGGAAATAGTCAATGGTGAGAGTTAAATGAAAAAATGGAGGACAATATGTTGTAATTAGTTAAGAATGTGATTAAATGCCGCAACTGTGATCTGAATGATATGAATAATATTTGATATTTCACTAATAGATAATTGACACACAAATGTTAACACTTCGGTTTATTTGAATGTCCGAGTTCAGTTATTCCGTTTGCTTCGTGAAGGTTTTGTCCGTTAGGTGCTGTCTTATCGCCTTAGATGATAATAATTTTATTAAATTGATTTTACGATGGTCTTTTAGGTGGCGTAGCCAAAGTTAGCTAGAAAAATAAAACTTCTTTTTAATCGATATATATTTAGATACTGCTTTTTTGTTTTTTAACGCTTGTTTTCAGATCTATTATAATTATAGATAATCAATTATCATAAAGAGGTCACCGACGTCGTTTGGTAGGAATAAAATTAATTAACACTGAGGAAAAGAAAATGTAAAATATTGTACTAATTTAGAACTGACATAATCTTTAGGAACATGCATATTTATTATAGTAGTTATGTCAGGATTGATTTTATAAATCAAATTGAAGATGGAGTGTGAGTGCTTTAATTATAATTATTAGAGAATATACGAAAATTGCACTCAGTATAGATGTTATGGATAAAATTTAGGGATTTGAAATTTTTACTAATTTTATGTCTTTGAAGTTAACGAAGCACGCTCCCCCTGAGGTAATTCAAAAGCAATACTAAGACATATAAATGTAAATATATATAGTTTGATACCTAATGTCGGTTTTTTAGGAAATTTATTAGGACGTATTGCTTCAGTAGCTCTAACACGGGGAGGGTTGTCGAAGTGTGATCAAGGGAATCAAAGCTTTAAGCGCCGTTTTAGTTGTATCAATCCTAATACTATGCCTCTTCTTCCGTTCAATTCTAATACCCCTACATAGAAACACGACTCGAAAGCTTACATAGGTACATTAATGTTCCTTCGGTAGATTTTTGGGCTGTTTAAAATGAATTTTTGTTACATGTAAATATTGTATTGGAACGCAAGAGGCATTGTATCGACATGTATGTATGTATGTATAAATCTTTTATCTATTTTCGTACAGAATATCCACATTATTGCGTTACTTTATTAGAAAGTCTCAAATGCCACGTCTTACACGTTTACAACACAAATAACATAGATAGCATTTGACACCTTGTCACAGTTGCTGTGGTCAAGAAATTAAACAGAGTCAGATACAGGGATATTTTATGGATTCATTTATTTTACATAGATACCACAACTTATTGTTTACGATACAGCCTTTACATAATATATAAGCCTGCACCGGGCCTCACTTGTATAGTATGTATCGTTGTTATATACGAATGGCCGACATCACAACTTGGAAATACTAAAGCTTTGATTTGTTGTTGATTGAAAGATGGTTAATGTTTTATTTTTTTTATAGAGCACGGCGGAATGGAGCTATGGAACTTTTCGTATAGTGATATTTCATATTTCGCATCTCTACCGAATTAATTTTAACGGTTCAATGTGTTTTTTTTTTAAATTATTTCCGGCCGTGCGCTGATATGATTATTTTGTTACGTTATGTTTTAAAGCCTTGAAAATAGTTGGAGCCCGAACACGGTATGCAGTTCCGCGCTGGTGATTCTTTGTTTTATTGTAATTCTCGTTCGTTTTTTAAATTTATTGATATGCTAACGGTACTCTGGCTTGATCACTTGTATGGTGATAATCATTTAAGACTAAAAATGAAAGAAATTAATATAATATATAAACGATTTGTAATCTATCGACATACCTGAACTTTTCATAATCTTTTGTAGGTCATAATTACATATCATTTTATATCAGAACACATAATATTTGTCAAAAGAACTAGAATAAAAATATTTAAATTTTACATATAATATTGGTTTCAAGTGTAGGCGTTTTAATAACTTATTAATATATTTATAATAATAGAAAATAATAATTCAGTTATTTATTTACATTTGGAATTAATATATCAATTTGAAAGTATTATGGTAATTTAGGAAAACATCTGTGATATATAAAAGTAAGGATGCGACATCTGGGAGTGACAATGTTGATCTCAGATTGTGATTTCAAAAATTAAGGATTTAATGGTTGAAGCTTGTGGAAAAATTATTATTGAAATTAATTTATCGAATAGTGGTACATTAACATATAAAACGGGCTTCGCTGTAGTTATGTTTTCGGTTATTGTAATAAAGCGTATTATTAGGTTACTTGAAATGTAGGTACAACTTTTCAAAGACTTTGTTTAATGAAACTTTATTGATAAGCGGAAAGTTGATATTTTTAGCGGATCTCATTCTTTTTTTTAAGAACTATATTGCCTCTAGATTTTAAGGCGGGTATAATTTATCGTTTGCCAAATTCATAGTCCAGATAAACATAATGTACTTACTTTTACCCTTGATTTTTTTTTATTTAACGCCTCACATTCCTTAGACTTTCCAGTTACACGAGGAGTAGGTAATTATAATATTGAATGCCACCGATATAGTGTAAGTGCTATGTATAAACTTATTCTTCGCGTAAATTGTAGAACTGAAGCGCCGGCGTGGGATAGTCACGAGTACCGTAGCAATTCAAGTGTTTCTTTATGATTTGATATGGAATGTGAAATTTATGTGGATATGCGATCCTGTGGTAGTAGCGTCCTTAGGGAGCTGTTCCCATGCACCAGGTAATTAGATATAGGAATGCGCAGTATTTCTCTAAGGGACATTTATTTTGTGGTGATGCGATAATTTTTATGTAGTCTTACGAGAGCGCGTTGTGAGTACCTACTGGTCATTTTTATGAGTAATACATCTCGAACATTCCATAGAGTAAAGTTGATGTCTAAATTTACTTCAACGCGATTGAATGTATCGGAAGGTGTATCGTTTGTTTTCGATGGCGTGTACTCGGATAAAAATCTATATGCATTTAAGTGAATTTGAACAGCCACGAACCGTTTGGTATGTGATGCGGTCGAGCACAATGTCGACTTCGCGTGTTCTTAAAGTCACTCGTAAAAGAATATTAGGATATAGTTTGGTAGATGCGCTACTTCCCGGAGCTAGGTCGGACGGAGATATATGTATAATGCGAGTTATAAATATATAGAACAGTATCAATAATGTTGCTATTTGAAAAGCTGCACTAATATTTTTGTTTTTTTTTTGGAGTCGAACGTTACCAAACTGCACAGCAATACTGCAACCTTAATTAATGTTCCTCGTCTTGTTTTAAGAAAGATTGAAATATTTACAATTTACATAATGATGTAATAGCAATAATTAAATGGTTATTAGAGATGCGAATAAAAAAATTTGTACAAGTTTTTATCGAAATAGTTTTTTATAATAGAACAGAACGCAGTTGAATAGTATTTTGTTTCCTAACTTTCAGAGATACTATTTATTAATTAAATAATAATGATTGTTATAATTATATTTCTACATATTCACATGTATATAGGCAGCGTGGTAAATATGTCGGTGTGTTGTATTGGATGATACAAGCAATAGTTGTTACATGACCCCAAGTGCAGTTATTCAAATTTTAACATTCGCCAATCGTTGCCACGTCCCTGCAAACTTCACATGCCGTTAGCACAAATAAGGGTATATAGTTATATTATTTATATGTAATAAACAAAATATTTAAATATATATATTTTTCCGGGTATCTAGCCAACATAATAACTGTTAAGACGAGAACTAGCACGAAATGTTTCATGTGTTTAAAATAGATACGTTAGATTCATTTTTATAACATAAATTGTGACCACAGTTTTATATTTAGAGTGCCTCTTGCCTATATAAGACTTATATAAAGGCTGCAAATCACGAAATACATATACATAGTTTATGTAGGGGATGAAATATAGACACATTTGAAATTTTATGGTTAAAATTGTAAGTTGCGTTATGATATGTGACTTGCGTTGTTGCATTCTGCGAACATGGCATCTGATAATAGCATCCGGGGCCCCCGGGACCCGTCGCGGGAGCGCGGGGGCACTTAACATTAACGCGAGTCAATACTCCGCAACTAGCGCATTGCAATCTTCGTTAACACGACCAATAAACACTACGACAATAGATCACTTCGGATATTCTGTAAAACTGTTAGGGTTCATCCTTTAGATTGCCATCGGAGCCGAGATCGCGCAATCAAACACTGGTCAGTTGTGGTAACTTACTATTTTAAGTGGCATAACTAAATATAGAACTCATATTGCAATTTTTCTAAGTTCCTGTAGGTGTATTAATTATTGTATATTGGTACAATTTGTTTTATTAATTGTAATAATTTGTTTATTGTAACTTATTTAGATTTAAAGTTTTTGTGACTACCAATTGTATTGGCATAGCATACACTGGAGATCGTTTGCGGCGCGTGTATTGTGGTCTGAGATAACGAAATATGGAATAGCTCGTGAAATGCAATGCGAAAAATCGTCATTCAGATTGGTGTACACGTGGTGTGATCGGTTTTGTGTATTACGTGTAATGAATTATATTCAGCACAAGTTCAAATATTGTAGGTCCACTTTTTTATAGAGCTTAATAGTCGTTCATTGCTCATAGAGAAACGGACGATTGTTTCCCTTAAGCCGTTTTATTTAACATTCATTGTTGACATTTTAGAATAGACAAATCTGTTTTGCCTTAACATTATTATTAATAGTTCATAATGTTGTAACTGAGAGCGGTGTAAGATTTTGTTGAGTGATACATACAATGTTATATCAAATCGGTCGAGGATCAAATTGGTATAGTGTTTTGTCAATTGTGCATCAGTAAATTGGCCGGTCACTGTTGGTCATTGTAAGTTTTGAAACAAATATAAGCATATCATAGCTGTAAAAATACAATTTTGACAAATAAAAGCTCTACAATCATTACAGAATCATTATTTTAATTAATCCCAATAGCTTAGTGGTCATTGCAAGGAAATTAACAGGTATGTTTATGTAATTGTTCCTCATCATTTTTATTATACAGTGATAGTAAAAATATTGTATTTGCTTTTCAGATGTGCTTGGATATGTCATGTGGTTCTCCGAGCATCCCGAGTCCGATTCAATCGCGCAGTCCGACCGCGATGCCGATGTGGTCGCCGCTGCTGGCGCTCCAGGCGTGTCGTCTGCGCAGGTACTTGAGCGACGATTGTATGACTTATCAAAGTCGCCACTTGCTCCACACAGACCGGCGCCGTTGCGGCGTGTGCCTCGCCTCCTTCCCTTCCGCCTGGTTGTTGGAAAGGCATGCAGCTCTGCAGCACGCCTCGCAGTCCTCCTGCGAAGACAAGCCCTTCGTTTGCGAGCAGTGCGGCCAGAGCTACCGGTACAGGTCCGCGTACGTCAAGCACAGGGAGCAGAACCACCGCGCGCGGCTGCCCGCCGACAAGCTGTTTACGTGCGACGTGTGCGGCATGCAGTTTCGCTATCTGAAATCTTTCAAGAAACACCGCTTGAATCACACCCTGGAGAGACTCCATACGAAAAACACCGATCACCCCGAAGGAATGGACCAGGTCTCCAGCACTAACGAGGTGCTGATCGGCCAATGCGGGGAAATGGATTTATCTATGAAGAAGAAAAATAGGACTGAACCGACGAGAACTCCCCCTATTGAAGTCATCGGTGATGCGGAACAAGATAGTACGGTGGATTCGAATGGACCCACAGACTCGTCCATCGTGACTGTCGACGATTCGACCGACTGCAGAAATTCTAGTGCCGAGAGTGAATATAAAAAAGAAGAAGAAACGACGACCGAGGAAAGGAGGCGCGTGCCCGTATCATTCGCCAGCGTGAGCTCCATCGCTGACAGTTCCGAGAACGAGTCTCGGGGCGACTCCGGCAAACTCGACACGTCAAACTCTCATTCGGGCATACTCGGTTTCTTGCAAAACGAGGAGAGACAGAGGGACAGGGAGAGGCGATTCGCCTGCCCGTTCTGCGGCAAGTGCGTCAGGTCTAAGGAGAATTTGAAACTGCACGTGAGAAAGCACACCGGGGAGCGTCCGTTCGTGTGCTTGTTCTGCGGGCGGGCGTTCGGCGGGAAGAGCGACTTGACGCGCCACCTGCGCATCCACACGGGCGAGCGGCCCTACCACTGCGAGGCGTGCGGCAAGTGCTTCGCACGCGCCGACTACCTGTCCAAGCACCTCACCACGCACGTGCACAACGCGCGCTGAACG
>DWDV01000238.1:0-18868 GCA_018245615.1 Mimoniades ocyalus | reverse complement strand
TTATAAATTATACATTTTTTTTTCATTAATGTAGGTACTTCGGTAACACAAAATCTTTAAATGTCACCTTCGAACGTAACTTGTCTCAAGCATGCATCACGCATATTTCCATAAATGACCAGAGACATAAGAGTTGCATGGTGGAAAACGGCATTAGGAAAAGTTGGATTGATAGGACATTTCATTTCACACTAAACTTCGGTGTATGGACTATAAGATGTCGTTTATCAGTTTGTGGATATTATTAACCATTATGCGACTGCGTTACATACAAACTCATCATCTTCCTCATACTTCGAAATTATACTTTTATCTGTGCCAGTACAGAAATTCAGGGACAATTAAAAACAACTGCACAAATCGAACAAAATAAAAGTTATTCGCGAACAATAAGAGATTTCGCTGATTATGTTTATACAAGTCACACATCACAAAAGACAATGGTTGAATTTATGATCGTAATTAACAATCATGAAAGATGGTCTTTTCGTATTTGTGCTGTTCTCAGATCTAACTGTTCGTATGTTAGTGGTCGGTTATAACAAACTGAACCGTGAGACGTACTCGTAAATCTGGAACGTTTGCGTATACAATTCGGTCTCGCTAATTCAGAGCATTTGAAACGAACGGTAAAAGTTTCACAACACCATTAGGAGACGTAATTGAAATTACAATTTAAAAAATATATTTACGGGAACATTTCCTAACCATGCAAAACAAACAAAGCAACAAGTGTAATTGTCAAAGTTTAAATAGCAAAATAACTTCTCATAAAATAGTTTTACTATTATCATTTCCCAGTGTGTGTAGATAGTTGTGTCTACGGTCACATATTTAAAAAAATGAACTTGCTCTATGTCACACATTTTATTTCTTTTACTACCGTACGGTAAAAACAAAATCCATCAATATTTTTAATTCTACCTATTCCATTTTTTTTAAATAGCCGAGCTCTAGTTAAGTGGCAATTATCGATAAATTACAATACCTTTCAGATAATTTTGATGAAATGTTTCTAATATAATTCAATAATACGTTATGGAGTGGAAACTTTACTATTTTACTTTATGGTTATTATAATTTCTATTTATGTTTGTGGTATTGTTTGTTCAATAAACAAAATATATAAATAAAAGTGTTCTACATTCTCGTCTCGTTTCATTTAATTAAGATTGATCAAACTAAAAATGGTTTTATATTCAATTGATAGACATATTACCGAAGTACGGGGGTGGCGGTACATAGTGTTGTGCTACATCTGCTGCTATCGTGGACTGCTGCGTCGCCGTGGACACCTGATATTGCAGGACTTGCATAACGCACGTTTGCATAGCCTCTGTATTAATTGTCTAATATATCCACCGCTCCAAGATATATCAAAATCAATGAATACATCGAATTGAAACTTTGTTTTTATCCGCTCATATTTGTAAAGCCATATTTTGTAAGGCGTTTTCTAAATTTACTACCATATTTACACACAGCTTAAGTCATTCGACTTAATCAGTAATTTATATACGTTTCGATGGTAGAAGCGAAAATGTATCACAAATAAATTGGGATTTCAACTGCTATTTCCGATATCACGTAATATAGTCACAACACCACACAGAAGAAATGAAAAAAATATATATTTTCACGTCAAAATATGAATAACATTGTATACAGCCAACTTTGAATTGCGCGCCATTACATCAAATCGATAATACCTCCAAAGGAACAATGACCCCTAAGTAGAAACAACAGCAGTATTTACTTCGTTTAAATACTATTTTATTGAATACGATTACTATAGTTAGAGGCAGAATTGAGTTACTTTCGTCTTAGTTAGCTTATTATATTATTGTCACAGTATAAAAATTTCCCTCCTTTGTTTTAGTTGAAATTTTTATGTACAATCACTAAACACTAAAGATAAACATTTAAAGCACTTTAGACACAGGATTTAAGTTATTTAAGAACACATTGATATTAAAATCGTAGTTACTAAGTTAATATTTTGTAAAATTCACATATTTATCAAGCTACGAGGCGAATAGGTTATGATTCTATGAATTGCAATGGCCGCCTCACGCACGCGTAGTAGCGATCACAAGGGAGCAGGTATAAAGGTCTTAAAATTGAACGTATTACGAATGTTAACATCACTTTATGGATTTCCTACATAAACCGGACAGGTAGACCACATGCGTATGAAAGAGAATCGTAACAATAGACGCCTGCCAAAAAAATATTCTATTCTAACCAACTCATTGATCGCTGTTTGAAATGTATGAAATATTTGTTGAATATAACAATCGTTTAATACAAATTCGGCAACAGATTTTAATTTGACAAAAGTAGAAAAGTAACCGGGTAAAAAATCGTCTAGCATTGCAAACAAACCAATTTGTATGGGAAAAATTTAACTAAACGGATACTCTTAAACAAGTTCCTATAATTCCAATATAAAGTGTGAAAATCGTCTTATAATTACTAAACATCACGTCGATGTATGTTTCTCCCCGAAGGTATGGCAGAGGAGTGTAGTAAACTTCCATATTTCTTCAGTTACGTTATAAATACGTCACATAATGCAGTAGATGGTGAGTGCGCCTATTGTCGTAAACCGAACACAAATCCAGGCTCCGAGCAACTATGTATTAGGAACTTGAAGTTATAAAAATCCAATAGTCCCCGACCCGGGCATCGTACCCAGGACTTCTCGGTCAGCAATTGCGTTTGCAACCACTCGGCCAAAGAAGAAGTCAACAACCTTATATTACTTACGTTTCTTTGAATGTTATTAATCATGGAATCAAAATACCTATTAATCTTTAGGGAAAAAAAGTACGTCAATGGTACAAATGTCAATTGACAAGTTAGGTATGTTGATATCCTAAAAGCGTAACAGGTAGGCTCACATTGTTAAAAGTTACACTTGATTGATTTACTTTCCTAGTTTGTATACATTGTACATCAAAGGAGATTTTCGAAAGTCGCTTCCCAAGGAAACAATTTATCAAAGCCAACAACAATAGGTATCTCTTAGAAGTCGCATCAATCGTTATTTATTGTAGACTGCCATGTTTTGTTACTTTGGTCAATGGTTTCGCGGGTTTTTTATAGCGGCCATTTTTTTCATACGCCAGACTTTAATAATTCAATATAATCGGAAACCGTTTATTATTGCGATATTAGATATGAAAAATTATGACAGTTAAAACAATACTATAAATACTATAGTAATAAAAATAGGAGAAATATTATTATTAAATTTAACTACTATTTTTTTATTGACGATTTGACTGCCTCGGTAGTCGAGTGATTGCAAGTACTCGTATAACTGTGGATCGAGAGTTCCCGGGGACAACCCCGAGCCGGGTACTATCCCCGGCTTTTCTAACTTAGATTTTGTAGTACTGGCTTGAAGTCCGAATTTGTGCCAGGTGCATGGCAATAGGCTCGCCTCCTATTCCATAATAGCACATAAACACAACTGGTGAATAATATGGGTGTACTACACTCCTCTGCGTGCCTCTTTAGGGAGTAAATGACACTACGAATGGTTCGTTTGTATTCATTGTGCTGTGCTAGAATCTTGAGTTTAGATCTTTATCGTCCTGTTTAAGACCACCTCTGGACTAAGGCGGGAGGCCTGAGGTGTTTTCCTCCATAAAGCCACGTTTTATGATGCGTGTTTTTACTTTCTTAGTAAATGTAAGAAAAAATTAATCATTTCTGTTTTAATCTTTTCTGATTTACATATATTCTAATCTAACAAGACTAATTTACATACATTTCAATGATAAAAGCCAAAATTTATCAAACAGTAACTGTGTTTCGTTTAGATTGAGCATAAAAGCATGTGAGCATGGTTCCAGCAAAAGGCTGGTTGTGCAGGCTTCAGGCGTATTTGTGCAACTCGCTGCTCTTATAAAATACCATTGTTACATTTTAGATTGCAGGAAAAGAATGGCTGTTCACTGTGACATACAGCACTTTTGACCAAAACCTTGAAAAAAAAATGGACAAGGGCGAGCGTGTAGAGGGTTCCGTACGTTGATTATTTATGAAATGTACCATGTGTTTGCCAGACATTGACATATTATAAATGCGTGCTTTATATTATCAATGAGTGTTTCATATTATAAATGACTGTATTAAATCTACAATTCATGCCATAAATTAATTTCTTGTATAACTTTAAAACTATCTATTGTAGAACTATAACTTATAACAAATATATTTAAGATCCCTACACCAACCTTTTCTATTTGATATGTCACAGGATACAATTTGCAAAAATTTTTTTGTCACTTATTTTGCCCCCCTCAAGTCACTCTCCAAATCAAAATTCAATTATTTACATTACAAATTTCAATGGTTACAATGGTCAATTACAAGTTTCGCTTGGTCCAGTAGTTCCGGAGCAAATTGGATGTGACAAACGGACGGACGAGTGATCCTCTAAGGTACTCGTAAATTCGAAGCAGCGACGTTCCAAAAGCTTGAATTTATTTGACTAAAATTCGATTAAATTCAAATCCAAATTAAAGTCCGACAGATTTTTTGTTATCGGAACGGGCGTTTACGGTTTTGATCTCTGTTGAAAATTCGAACTCTGCAGAACACTAATTAATAAACAATGTTCTTAGTAAAGTAATTTCACAGGTGAACTCCGCAACTAAACCTTACAATTTTCCCATCTAACTGAATACTTCGATACAGATTTGTTCTACTACGCAATTCGTTTCGAATATAAATAATGCCGTACAAATTGTATTTTATTGAATTTTTATATTTATTGTGCGAAACATAAACGAAGTAGTTAGAAACTTAATTAACGAATCGCGCAGCGACCGGTATAAATCTCAGAAAGCAGATTTTCGAATTTAGAACTTGTAGGGATATTTCGAAAACGTATATGTATGTATACGTAAAATTCTAAACATATTTTTTTAATATCTATAAACTCGCGTTTGATTACAATCTCACCTGATGGTACCTACGCGAGATGACGCTTACGCCTCTTAACATTATAATAGTTAGAACATAACATCAAACGTAACATCACGCCTGTATCCCCGGAGAGGGAGACTGAGGAATGTAGAACACTCCCACGTTTCACCAGTTACGTTTACGGAACGGGCGATGAGTCTATTGCCATACACCGGGCACACATCTAGACTCCGAACCACTACTAGAAAATCCAAATTAGAAAAATTTAAATTTAAAAATTTCCCGACCTGGGAATTGAACCCAGGACCTCCCGATAGGCAGTCACACTAGCAAGCAACACGACCAACGAGGCAGTCATATTAATAGCTGGATGAATATAAACTTACCATTGTTTCGTCTGTTAGTGGCCACTAGGACACTAGCTGGCGGGCGAGGGGGGAGGGCTGGGGGAGTATCGGTCTTGGCTGGCGCTGGTGGGCCGGGGTCGTCTGCGCTGGCGTACTGTGGCGAAGACGGCTTGCACGTGCACGCTACCTGGTACTAAAAGTAAACATTATTGAAAGGTTTTTAAAAAAAGAACCTTAATATAGTAACTTGAATATCTAAACGGCTAGATTGATCTGGTTTACATGTATTATGTCACATTTTCAATTGAAAAACAAATAAAAAAATGAATAACAAACCTCAAAGAGATGTAGGCTACATAACTTGTATTAAACTTCAAAACATAGCATTCACTCATTTTTTCATTCGTTCATATGTCCAAAGAGTATTCTAGGTATTTGGCCTCAACGTTTTTACGCGCTAACGAGTTATGGTACGGTTTAAAGTGGACACGAGTGGAACATTCTGATGGCATAGTTCAAATGCCCGATGTCAAAGTGAAGCGTTGTTTTACCTAATTTGTACACCTTTGCTGCCTTCAGCGCACTACTGTCTGGATAATTCTAGAAAATTCTAAGCAAACATTAGACTGGTATTATCGAGGTATTTATTCTTAGAGGTTCAAGTGTTTTCTACTTTGTTTAGCATTATGTAAAAAGATTAGAATTACCTACCTTGTCATACTCGTACGTTTGCCTCAGCGATGTAATGTAAGATGTTTAGTAAAATTTAATTTAAATATGTAACAGCAAAATTAAGACAGCCACGCGTATGTCAGCCAAATAACAGGTTCATTTGGGCTGCTATCTGTAGTGTATGGCAGAGGGCAATAACAATAACAATAGAAATCGACCTACTTTTTAGCAATGCATCCATAAGTGAGATACAACTTTTCGACATTATTCAAAGGAACAGCAACTCACGAATAGCAATTTTAAATAAAATTTTGTAATACCAATTACACTAAAATTGTCTGGACTAATTTGTATTTGCAATATTATTATTATAAACATATTTACAAAAAACTATACCTATAACAATATTTTTTGCAAAATGAACTGACATCAATATTATTACTCCTGCAGTTCCATACGAAATTGGTTACCGATATCTTGTTTTGTCATTGCTAGGTTATCTTCTATGTTCTTACGTTAAATATTAATAAAAAGACAGACCTTATGCAGATCAGAAGTGACTGAGGCGCCAGTGTCGCATTCGGGACACGCAGGCGAGCTTCGACCTGACGTCACATCCGCTAGCGACATCTCGCGGAAACTGTTGGGGAACAAGATTGAATTATTGACAAAATTTTATAAAACGAACAATAAAATTACTTACCGAAAAAAAATTACGAAGTTTGTATTTGCCGTACTGAACACCACGACAAGTTATAAAATATAGGCAGCAATACCAATTTGGCACAAATAAAATTCAAACAACGCAAATGAAATGTTATGTAGGTAATGTTACAATGTGAAAGAAAATTATAAAACATTTAAGTGCCAAAATATGTGATATAAAAAAATAGGTTCCAGCATTCCAAGCATTCCTATAATCATCATAATTACATACAAAAAGGCTATCGAAAACAAAACATAATGTACCCATCTGGAATCCGCCATTACAAAAAGCTCGAAAGGGTAGCCAACATTCCGATATTGCAAAAACAAGATGACGGTTACAGCTGACCGCGCGTCCGGCCAGCTGTGATCGACTTTACCAAGCTTTACGCGGGAAAACATCTGCCGAATATGCATACTGATATGTATTATAACGTCATAAACATGATTGGGTAGATTTGTTAATAAAAAATATTATGCATATGGTTAAAGGGTTTCCATTCAGGTGAGATTCGTTATTCCAATTATCAAAGTATTAATACAATAAGCTGTATTAAAAGTATTCCTTTTTCAAATATTCACAATTTTTTTTATTTTTCATAGTCGAACATTATCATATTTTAAAAATCAGCAATTCTATGTGTGATAAAATTATTGTACATAAAATAAGTATATTTCTCTCGTATCTCGACGAAACCAGATGCAGTAACGCTTATTTGAAATCTAGATATTACAAAATTATGTAACCGCAAACTGTATATCTTATTCATCTCTTCACGAGTAATACAATAACATTGAGAATTGTGATATTCCATTAAATATGGATGTAGCCAATAAAAATGTATTGTTTTATTAAGGACTTTTATGGTATAAAGAGGATGATGAATGTGTAAAGCACATGCCAGGTCTGTAAGGATAGAAATATTTGGCACTTAATGCGCTCTGCTTACCCCGAAATGAGCCTAACCTTGGCGTAATATAATGATGACAAAAATTATTATAAAATGTATTGTAAGAACGCTGTTTTAAAAAGTCTTCTTTATTCTTACTAGCAACGACGTGTATTGGAACGTTTTTACGTTTAATTGAAACTCCGACCAACTTGTGCCGCGAGTCCGCTTCGCAATACACATAAGTGGAGTCGCAACTAATTCAACAATGATATTTCAAATGACCACGTTCCATTTCTCACGGCCGCGCAAGTCAAGTCTCTTGACACAGTCATTGGCCGACCTAAAGTACTGAGCTCAACTACGTTTTGCGCCACACATGGTTTGTAACTTGTAATAAATGTCCTTTGTTAAAATTGGTCTCTTTTATTATAACAGACATAATTATACATCGGATGCATTACCCAAATTGGCTTAAGAAAAATATATGTCTGTTTTGAAAAAGGGCAATTCAGCGTAGCGGTAGAATGCGTTCATAACAAATGTTATAGTGACACGCCATCGACAATATAAAATTTCTCGAAACCTACGTAAAATATTGGATAAAAAAAATTATATGAAGAAATCGGAATAATAATTTAGGCATAATCCGTCAACTGACCCCTAAACAAACGAAACAAAGTCACCATCCGTACAATGTAATTAATACCTACTAATAGTTCAATAACATTATTTTTATGCATCGTCTGCCCATATTTATATACATAATAGACGTACATAAGAAACATTATATCATGGCCTCCAACCAAGGTATGTGTGTGTGTTTGTGTGTGTGTGTGTTCATATGCAGTCCTATGGGAGTCATTGACCGAGACAATCATTTAATCTACTGAGCTCAGCGTGAGTCACCACTGTCATAAGATCAAACACAGCAAGTAGATGACACTTGTGTTCTTTTGTCTGTACATTTGACGATACTTAATTGCCGTCACATTATAGTAATACACACTCACTTTCAGGGCATACCTATTTGTATTTCATTCGCATATAAGAAAATCGAATTAAATGTTCTATTTATTTCACGAAACAAAAAAAGCACCTACACCAATGACGTAAGTCTAATTTTAACTAACAATATTGCGCATAAATGACAATCCCACGTAAATACAACATTACTATCAATTCACTTGTACGAGTTGTACGTCTGCTGGCCGTCGAAATCCTTATTAATTACGTAAACAATGTCTAAGCTTGTTGCGAGCACCAGTTACACAAATACAATCGGTAACTAAAACTCAAGAATGGTAAGAATACCCAAGATTGTTTCGTGCCGCGGCCTACAAGTATTCTCATTATCATCACAAATGCTTTTAAAACTTTTAATCCTTGTTAAATCTCGCTTCAGAACAAAAAGTACGTATAACGGATTCCCACTCTGACTTAGTGCTGAATAGCATAATTCACACGCCTTAGATAACATTCCTTCAGGTGCTTTGCTTCAAAAGTATTAAACACGCCTGTAATCCCCAGAGAGGTAGGCAGAGAAGTGTAGTACACTCCCACGTTTCATCAGTTTACGTTAACATCCCATAATGGAATAGGTGATGAGCCTATTGCCATACACCGGGCACAAGACTCCCAGCCATTACAAGATTATTGTTAAGTAGAAAGTCTAAGTTAGAAAAATGCAATAGTATATGACCCGCGATTCGAACTCAGGGCGTTTCGAATGGCAGTCGCGCTTGACCGATCCAGCCAACGAGGCAGTGCAGAAGCGTTATTTACAAATTATAAAGTCACGAGCGGAAACGCTAGGACACACTCCGTTTACTTCTCTTAAGTACTTAATACTACTATTTGATAGAAAAAGTTGAAAGCAACACTGGATGTACGAACACAAGCTAGCCAACATTTGTACTCTCTACACAAAACCTAATGTCATTAACTGTCGACACTAGACAGTGCAAGTAAAAGGGTTATGGTTAAAAGATGAACCTTTTTTAAGGGAAATAACCTTTGAAGATTATTTATTTATCCTTTATTGTTGGTAACAAAGGGCGGCCTTAATGCCAATTGGCATTTTCTACCAGTCAACCCAGGTGATGATAAAATGTTGGGGTAGGCACAGAAAACATTATATTAGAAGATATTTTGTTGGTACATATATTAATATGAAATATGTATAATAATAAATAAGTTAATATATAATTATATATACATACATATAGGAGTTGAGATTATATAGGAGTTGGTAAGTCTAAATACCTATTCAACTTAAAACAATACTAAAGGACTACTGTGATATGAATCGCATATATGTTATATTATTTATTCAAGATCAGTTTTTTCAATCATTAAGCAATGCCGTTATAGTCAACACAGAATTTATAATTGATTTTGTTATAAAATAAATTAACTATCAACGTGGGAGTAATACACTACTCTGTCTACCACTCCGGGGAAATACAGGCGTGATGTTACGTTCACTACCAAAGGAAGTTAATCTTTTATTTTGGGTTGTAGTCGGACCGCACAACCGCTGTCTAAAACCGTGCGTGAAGTGAAACCAATCGTGCGTCGCTAACATTCGTACAAAGGGTTGAGCTGAATCAATCACACAAGAACGAGAAATCATGTTAAAAGTTAAATTTCAAACATTAGGGAATTTTTTTTACACGAAAGTAAGAAAAACGATGACAAAGAAATTATGTAATGTTATTTTTTAGAATCGTTTCAAGCGAATTAAGCGGGAAGGAGATCACTCCAAAAACAAAACATAATCAACTACAAAGTGATATATGTAGAATGGCAAACCAATTCATGTACCGGACTCGAATTAACCTGCGTTATACTGAGTACCTGCCCTGCTGCAGCAGAAATACTAAGAAAATAAACAACTTTTAATATGTTACATTTAAAATAACTGCGCATACCATTTTATAGAAATTAGAAAATCCAAATTGGAAAGATCCATATCGTGGAGGATCGGTAGGGGGGAAATCCATACGTAACATCACGACTGTATCCCCGAAGAGGTAGGCAGAGAAGTGTAGTGCACTCCCACGTGCCACCAGTTACGTTCACGTTTCACTATGGAATATGTTGTAAGCCTATTGCCATACATAGGGCATATTTTTAGATTCGGAGCAACTACAAGAAAATCTAAATTAGAAAAATCTGACAGTACTTAGACACTAAATAAAAAAATCCATATACAAACCCATTTATGCACGAGTGTACATTTATGAGATCCATTAACAAAACGCAATGTAGAGACACAGGTAGTAAACAACAATAGTCGATATGAAATTGTCAAGAGTTCTACCTGTAACCAGTAACGTAGGTGCCTAGTGTACAATGGAACCATTGTGTCTTACCCTGCGAGTACCTCTCTCGCACTACCTGCCACACTAATGCTCTGGTGATTCTCTCATGCCAACGTAACTTTTATTTTTACAGCACATAGAATTATTTCTATAAGTTTTTTTGTGCCATCCCAAGGACTCCTTTACTGACTCTTCGTGAATGCGACGCAATATTTACCTGCCACAATGACAAAAAACATACCAAGTATGATCGAAGGCGTAAAATTCAGCTTCTGTATTGAAAATAAAATTTAATTGCATGTTTTAAATTTTGTATTGTATTGTACAGTAATAAAAAACCAGTCGAAATTATTATTATTATCACCATCAATCCACAGCTGAACGTAGACCTCCACTTACATGCGCCATGGTTCTTTTCTCAGCTAAGGCCCTCTTCATGACAGTGGCAGTTGAAAACGAAATGACTAATCAAATCGAACCAGAATTCGAATCTCGAATTTGAATTCGAGAATACGTTGACTGACTTTTTAATCACAAGCTGATTACATGGGGTGTTATACATTTTTTTCTTGTGCCCGCACTCCAGGCATTGTTATAATATCAATTAAATAAAAAAATATCTTGAGACATCTAAACACACGGCCAACTGGTCTAAAAAGTAGACTCCAAGAGGTTCTGTGTTATGACAACCAAACGCCTGATAATAACCTACATCTATCAATGTTATTAAATAGTTATACAGACACTGAACAAATACATGTGCACGTCACACATAACATAACATTTTACTTAGGTCCGATTCGAACCCACGACCCCCGCTTCAGCAATCACGTTCACCAACCACTGGACCTACGGGCCAGTCAACTACAATACAATCAATATAAACGTATTTTGGCACAGATCCGTCGTGGAACTGTCAATAGACCAGGATATATTTTATAGATCATATCAGGCACTCGCCAAGAAACGGCAAAAACATTGTTATTGCGGTCAAGCACCAACCTAACGAAATGAATCGATTGTGAATGCTCGAATCTATCT
Organism: Mimoniades ocyalus; assembly: GCA_018245615.1. Classification (NCBI taxonomy): domain Eukaryota; kingdom Metazoa; phylum Arthropoda; class Insecta; order Lepidoptera; family Hesperiidae; genus Mimoniades; species Mimoniades ocyalus. The sequence continues at coordinate 6,946 of DWDV01000238.1, read as the reverse complement.
ATTAACCACGGTGATAAATCAAAATATTAACGCAGTAAAACCTCAGCGTACGTTAATAAAATTTATCCGCACAATAAATCTATCGAAGGTTCGTCGAACCTCTTGATTACAGAACTTATTGACGAGTTGATAATATTGAATAATATATGTACATTGGAGCAACGTAAAGATCTAATTTGATTTACCTGCTATAATGTTTTCATAGAAAGTTTATTCGTAAATGTAAAATTTATGACATTAAGTTAAAAAAATGATGTCAATCAAATGACCACATTCTCGTTTGTTGAGGCATGTACATTGTTAGTAAAATAATAAACCGCAGTCGTTAGTGGAATTGTGCCTCTAATCAACTGTCTGAAAAGTTTCAAGGGTCATAGACGTTCTGACGTTGTTACGTCGCACGTCAAGAGTCGAAACAACCCTTTGACGGAAGCGAGTGTGCGTTTTAATTGTGGAGCTTTGTAGGGTGATCTCGAGTACCTCGTGGAGATACTAGACACCCCATGCGGGACACCGGGGATGATAATTTAAGTAGAATGGTTTGAAGCCTTCCCAGTCTGAACTCTGAAAGGAGACCCATGGCCAACAGTTAAACGGTAAGAGTTGATGATGGTGATAAAGAGGGGTATATCAGTTTCAACAGCAAAGGCATAAAACGTACACCATTACCCGGGTAAAGGTAACCAATGCGATATCCTTTTTATTACGATAAATATACCAGGGTAACGAAAACAACCGTTTAAATGTTAGATTAACAACATAATACATGCGCAACATAATTATATGTTTATTTAAAACTTTTCATTCACTTATTACATACATTATTAAATCATTATCAATCCCCGAAGAGGTAGGCAGAGGAATGTAGAACACGTGTCACCAGTTACGTTTACGCCCCACTGTGGAATAGGTTGTGAGCCTATTGCCATACACCGGGCATATATCCAGACTCTGGAGCCACTACTAGAAAATCTAAATCAAAAAAGTCTGATAGTGCCCGACCCGGGATTTGAACCCAGGTTCCCTCGATCGGCACACGCGCGTGCTATCACTCGAGCAGCGACGCAGTCAAAACATCAATAAAAGTAGAAATTTACTTACAAATTAAACTTACCATCACCCGTAACAAAAAACGCGAAAATTATCGTACTTTCTTTAATACAAAAACCGCGAATGGAGGATGACTATTAGGATTTGGTTGAAGGTGATCTGTCCTCACATCAATTAAAACGTAGGTACCTAGTCCTTGTAAATGTCAAGACGCACTCGCGATGATGCGTACTTGAAGTGGGTACGTAGCAACAAACCCGGTTGTGTCTCGAGGGTGGGAAAAAACCCTGATATACTAAAACGGAAATTATTCGTGTTACACAGCATTGTAACATATATGTATGATAGCATGGCGTATTATGGCATATTACAATGTATTGTTTACAGCCATACTCGAGTAACCACTCACATAGCTATGTTATATACCTATCTCTTTCTTACGTCTTTATAATATGTGAAAAGATATAGTGCGGTACTGATATGTAGATAGAAAAAAAACAAAACGACTTAGCGTAATGTTTCCAATTGGGTTAACTCTTGTAATGTACTCCTTTAATTAACTGCGGTGGACACACACACCGTAGGCATAAATTTAATCATCGCTTGGCCTATTTATGTAATTGACTAAAATCTTATACATTACGTCATATGACAGTCTTACGTGTACATTTTATATACTGCTTATGCTTTCTAGCCCACTTTTGCCCCAATAAAAATATCAAAATTGTTGGTCGTGTTGATTGCTAGAGCGACTGCCGATCGAAAGGTCCAGGGTTCAATTCCCGGGTCGGGCACTTCTAAAATTTTCTAATTTAGATTTTCTAGTAGTGGCTTAGTATTTGGATATGTAACCGGTGTTTGAAAAAATACATAAACGTAACTGGTGAAACGTGGGAGTGTTCTACATTCCTCTGCCTAAGTACCTCATCGGGGATTACAGGCGTGATGTTACGTAACAAAAGTTTAATTAATAGACATAAGTGATTAAATATATTTAATCATCCCTTTAACCGATGTTTTAAAATCTCCTAGAAGCTAATTAATGTGACATTAAAGAATGTTGCACTTAGGAAAGAATCGTGAAAAGGACCTGTGACAAATATAACTAATCGAAATAGATAAAAGAATTTCATCGTTTCGTATTAGGTAATGAATTCTGTAAAAGACTGTGTAATTAATAAAAAGAAATAGTTACCGAAGACGTTTCCGGTTTGAAGGGATACAGTTTTTACCGTGGCTATATACCCGCAACTTCTTCTCCGATTGCAGCGCGTAAAAAAATATGTTTTAGTAGTCTAGTTACATATACAAACTTTAGGTGGATATTTTATATTAACCATATCTTAAGTGGCGACATCTATGTCAACATAATATGTAAAGTTTACATGTCTACATAACAGATGGCACCACAAGCTTTGAAACAATATAATTTCTGTACACGTTTGAGAATATAGCCTTCATTGCGAGGTATGTGAATTTGGTAGGAATTTAAGCGACAACCTCTGGTCCAGCAGTCAAAGTTACCAACCACTCGACCAGTGGACTATGATAAAAATTAACTCTTCAATCTTTAGCTACTTGACTCAACTGATTTGTTGTTAAAAATTGAGAAACTAAATGTTAATATAAAGTAATTCTTAGTTTCTTAACTTAATTCTTAATCTTAGACCATTTCGCTTTGATGAAATCAAGAAATAGATCAAACCATAACGACATGGGTATGAGTGATACACCAATTAAAGATCATAATTATATTCAGATTTCAGCTACTTTCGCTTAACCACGAGAATATCAGGCCCATTGTAATCATAATACAACAAGTGCACATCTGTGGGAGAACTTTCTCTCTAGAATCGTCTCGATCACGTAATGAGTATTTTCATAAAGGTTCGCTGTGTGGAGATTACTTTGTAATAATCTTAATGTTTGAAGGTAAACGGTTATCTCTTATAATTGTATGCAAACTTACATCTCGGACCGGTTAATCTGTGCGCGATAATCGATTTATAATGTAAGCAAACTATTTGCTAATATTCATGAAGTTTGTCATGAGATACCTGTACGTTAGAAAGAGCAACATCGCTCTGAATGTTGCTCAATGTACACAACACGTTACATTATAAATTAAAAATACGGACCTCGGCCCGGAAAGAGCCAGACGTGGTTATATTATAATAACGAATGAAAAATTATTATTTCCCGTACTGTGTTACCTACAAATAAAATAATGTATCTACTATCTTCGGACTTTTGTTTCATTTAAGACCTCAAGTCAAAGCATCAAGATCGTGACACAATTTGGCCAATTGGCGCCACGTTGAACAATTAACCGTTGTTAAAAGTTCAGCGAAACATCTGGACTGTTGGCCGTGCCCACTGCTTGCATAACTCTCGTTCTTAAGTAACAAACTATACTTAATAGCTACTACTACTAATACTAACTAAGCTACGCATATTATTAACATTCGTAGCTCTAAAAATTTGAATAGAAATTTTAGAGAACTTTTAATTTTTTTTTAATTCGTGTTGAATAAATTGGTTTTGTGATTTTTAATATTATTTACTTTAGGTGTGTGTATATATAAATTTGACCTAGTCTATATAATAAGAAAAAGTTTTATTTCAATGTACTTTAAGTATAATTTATTTAAAATTGGGACTTCAGACAGACTGCCTACCCCGCAAGAGACCTGGCGTGAAGATATGTATGTATGTATGTTCAGACATCTTATCTTCAGACATTATAAAATTGTCTTTTCCAATCAATATCCCTAATTGAAACTTCATTTGCAAGCATATGGCGAGGCAAAAATTTAACCATAATTCCTGTAAAACAATGGTTACTCGTTACAATATAGGTAGAGTTACTGTAGTAAAAGTAGCTAAAATATAGATGTATATTGAATAATAATACGTGATAAAAAATAACCGTTACAAATATTCTTCAAAAATTTTTCCAGTATGAAGATACTATTTTTCTGATTTTCCGAAATTTTTTATGTTAAAAGTAAAGTTTTCTTTAAGACGAATTATTCTGCCTGTACTGTTTCACAATTTCTATATATTGTGAAAAGTGAACAGCCTTATTTATAAATACTACTATGTATATGATGATTATAGACAGGTGTTAAAATAACATGAAATTTATATATTATGTTAAGTTCATGTTATCATTGAATTTTCGTTTATGTGGTCCTTTTTATTGTGCCTTTTGTTGCGTAATATTTACTGGTGTGGTAAACCGATTTTTTATTTAATATTTTCAAAAGATACTTATCTATACATTAAATAAATATTATAATTTAATTATAAAACATGTAAATACAAAAATGGACACTAATTGCAAATGCATGTAATTTTATATGTACAGAAAAAAAACTAAAATTACTCACCTAAAAACAGCAAACAAATTTACTTCACTCTGGTATTTATTATAAATTCAGAACGCTTCAATAATATTTAAATAAGGACGGAATGGAAGGTCGTTAAACCACACATTTGAATCAAGTGTCTTATAAATATTGTTTTTTGCGAGGCAAAGGGTAATACACTATAATTCCTCACTTACTTGAAAGTCTGACTGACAATGGACGTTTGTTTCAATTCCATATTACACTGCATCGCATTAGATCATTCAATGCAAATAAAGACCACTGTGGCTATTCCTGGTAAAAGCTTATCAACGATGAATAGCAATTCCATACTGTATTTTAATGTTACTCTTATTATTCAGACGAAATGAAAATTTAAATATTTACTTTCACAACTTCTTCATTGTTTGTGTATTTGTAGCTGACCATTTTCCAGTAATTATAATGAAACGCGTCAATAATGAGTCAAAAATTGGTTTTTTTTTAACTCCGATACTTTATTTTATACGTTTATCATTGTATCTATTCACAGCATTATTAAAATTATTACATTACTTCTATTAATCTACTATTAAAACTGTTTGTTATCTTTTGCTCAACAACTTTTGTAATAAGTTTCTTTATATGTTAATCGTCATTTTTTCTGCACACTGATAATAATTAACCTTTATGTACATATATCGTAAAGTTAATGATCCCGTTATTTTAAAATGTAATTTAAAATGTTCATAATTCTATTGTCAATGGTAATTGGCAAAATAATATCTTCTTCTGAAAGGCGATTATTCAAAACTTTCAAAAACGGAATGTGACTGAGAACCGTTCTCACCTCTGTTACTGCGTATATTTATTTCAGATAAGTTTTCCCACAATAAATTTCTAGAAATTTTGTGCAGTTATTAATTATTTCAAATGTATTCATTACATGTTTTTAACATTTCTTGATTTTTATTTTTATTTACATTTTCATTATTTCCTACTCCACGTTTTACATATCACAGGCTGGGTAAAGGTAACCAGTATTATAAAAAAAAATACAGACGAATTGAGTACATCCTCCTTTTTGGAAGTCGGTTAAAAAAACGGAAACTCAACAACTATCTGGAATCTTCAGTAGGTATGTCATTACATACTAGGAAATAAATTCAAATTACACAAACAAGCACTTTTCATGACCATTGTGTATTATTTTCACAGCCTATTTATATGCCAACACACACAACGGTAGATGCGTAAAACTATCATTTTATGGATACGCGTGCACCTTATACTCGTACAAGTTTCATTTGCAATAGTCGCTAAAATAAAGATAGGGCTGATTACAACGTATCTCCAAGTGTTCATATAAGAATAATAACAGAAATTATTAAATGTAGCTTGAAATTCGAAATTTTTAACCTCAAATTGGAAGAAATAAGTAGTTACAAAACGATTCAATTCAAATAGCCCTATAAATCGTAACCCCACGCCTGTAATTCCCGTAGAGGTAGGCAGAGGAGAGCAGTACACTCCCACGTTTTACCAGTTACGTTTAGTTTACAATCCGATATGGAATAGGGCGTGAACCTATTGTCATACACCGGGCACACAACCAGATTCCGGGCCACTATTGGAAATTTCCATTAGGAATTCCGGTTAAAAAAAATGCAACAGTAACTGACCCGAGGTTTAAACCCAGGACCTCTCATTCAGCAGTCGGGCTCGCCACCACTCGACCAACGTGGCCGTCACTTTCTGAAGCAACTTTCAACAGAATATCAACTAAAAAATTTAAATTATTAAAATCCGATATTAAGTACCTGACCCGGAAATCGACAACCCTAAATAACTATACATACACGTTTAAAATTGGAACAATTGTATATTACGTCTAGCTTTCGGATGTAATACCACGTGGAAAGGTACGACAGTTGCAAAGTTTCGTTTCTAATGAGATGGATTAATATAAACTTCACGTTCGGACAACGTTCAAACGAAGATCGGCTTCGGAAGTGCACATCGCAAGAACTACGCTGCACGATCACATACATATCTTCATCATCATTATTATCAGCATCATCACCAACTCTTTTAACATTCCACTGTTACACACGGACTCATCTCAAAATAAGAGCACTTAAAGCCACAATCCGCCACATAAGCCAAATGCGTTACGACATATTTCCCACTCACTCGTACAAATAGTGATATAGCATTATCGCAACGGAAATCTGTAATACAGCATTATTATTCTGTAACAAAGTATACATATGTAACGGAAAACGTACTTCCATACTTCTGTTCAGCCTGCATAGTGGGGTGCTGTGATGCTGTCGACCACTCTGTATACAGAAGGCAACGTTTATTAACAACAAGCACGTTGCCTTCTTTATACAGGATGTAGAAGGCAACGTGTAGAAGGCAACGTGTATTTACAACCACCTGTACATAGAAGATACATACATACTCGTACATACATATCTTCACGCCAGGTCCCTTGCGGGGTAGGCAGAGAGCACAGAGTGCCAAATATCTTTATTCTTACA
>DWDV01000237.1:0-18869 GCA_018245615.1 Mimoniades ocyalus | reverse complement strand
CTTACCATCAGGTGGACTGCATGCTCGTCAGCTACTTCCATATTATAAAAAAAAACGGACATCGGACTTATCTATCCGTTAATAATGTTTTCGCACTAAATTAAAACTTCTTCGTCGAGTCGATAGCTGATCGTGAGTGATCAGCCATCGTGGTGAAAGTATTAGTCGCAATGTCCAGGGTGCGTCGGGCAATATGTGTTCTTACTTTATCAAACATAGCCGCCGCTCGCGGAGGCTCCTTTCATATGCTCCTTTCAAGCTCCTTTCAATATGATGATATTAGGAAAATACTTTTTTAGGCACGATTTTAGTACCTTCGATACACGTCATTTGCAATGTGCCTAGTTATGTTCTGCGCGTTATACGCAAGTACGCTCGATTGATTCGTGACGCGGGTGCCCCAGTCACCGCTCCCCTACAGCACTAGTGTCTCTATCTTGATAGGCGCTTCCTATTTACATGCGTGTATTAATATGAACGGTAGTTAATGTAACATAATGTAACATTTTGGAATTGGGAAATTAACAGATGCGATTTTGACTATTTCCTTTGTTGGTACATTGTAAAAAGTTGGGAATTGATTGATATCCTCGCGCGAGGTTCGTTGCGGTGTAAGTAGAGGGCAACGAGTGCTAGATATATGTATTTTCACAGATCTGAAGCGGTTCTTCTACATTCATCATTCTCTCCATACACCCACGGCGGTTTTACAGTCTTTTGACTCCCTCCCCCCTACACCACTCCATCAGTGATCACAGTTTTAATATATTTAAACATATTTGCCAGCTATTCGTATATTTATAACACCATTCGTGGTTTTTCATCTATGTACGTTCTGCGTTGACGTCATTTAGACCTAGCTCAATGCGAAAGCGTCGTTCCTTTGCGACCAACTCGGCCGAGTCAAAGTTTTTATACAAGAGCGTTCGCCTTTGCCAAGTCATTGGGTATCTCGACGACCGTACTCTTAAATTATGTTATAATATAGTATTATTTTCGTATACCTGAAGCGTGCGAATTCTTGGAATTCACTTGCGCCAGTCGTAATGTCAGTTTTTTTTTCTTCATTCTATTTTTATTATTGAGCATCTGATTTTGGTATCCAGTATTTAGGTAAGATATTGTGAACACGTGAAGGTTTTATTATACGATTATAAATGTTTCTTATTTTATTGCATAAGCTGACTAGAAAGCGAACTGCCTCGTGGTAAGTGGTCGTGATGATCGTGGTGGTGTCGATTAGTCACTTTCATTCATCGTTACTAATTTTGATTGATCGTGAATGAAAAAATATGCAATTAAATAAGATAAAGAATATTTTTTTAAATCCGAGAAACGCCTTCCTTATGTGTACAGATTGATTATAATTACATAATTAAACGAACTTACCTGAAGTGAAGTTCTATTGTAATTATACGCGATGCTTAGTCTGAGATATCTTCTTTAATTCACTATGTAGTTTCACAATCTTCGAGTTGTGCTGTCGCGAAATTTTAGAGAAAATAACATTTTCTAAAATAGAAAACACTAGCTGGCAACACTATATCTGTCAACCATTCTCTTCAGAGTCGTGTTTTGTTCTTATTAGCCTTAATAATTGACAACTTTACTTAGTACATCAACATTTTATTCAAGGGCTAACATACTTGGTTTTAATTATGTTCTGGGATGGGGGGGAACTTGTATCTCGGACTAAGCATCTCGTATAATTACAATAGAACTTCACTTCAGGTAAGTTCGTTTAATTATGTAATTATACTTATGCTTAGTCCGAGATATCTTCTTTAATTCACTATGTAGATGTTTAGAGGTTAAGTTGGAAATTATTAAAATTCTTGTTTTTCACCAACACCCTAGTTTTAATTGAAAATATAACATAAAATGATTATTATCTAAACTAATAAGTCATATTTATTCATATAATAACAAGAATCAACACTGAAACTAAACTTTACAAACAGTCTTTGCAAATGTGTGGTTACTTCCCTCATTAAGTGGTCTGTTGTAATGCTTAGCAAAAACTTTTGAACCTGTGGACCATCCTGCAGATTTGAAAATTTTATCCAATGTCACACCTTCTCTGTTTGCCAAGGATGTGGCTGCATGGCGTGTAGTATGTGGTGTAAATTTTTTAATATCAATACCACATTCCCCCATTGTTTGCCGTATCCAGCGACTGATTGTCTGAGTAGAGGCATACCGATGGGGTTTTTTGAAACATATAAACAATTTTTCAGTGTTCTTTGATTGAGGTCTTCTTAACTCTTGAGTACGTTCAATGTAACTGCTGAGGGTAGTAACAGGACAGATTTCTTGTTTAGTATTAAAACAAGGTAATTCAAGTATTGTCTGGATCTTACTGGGAGTAGTTGTTTTTAACATATCTGTAATCTTCATTTTTACACCGGTCGGATCAAATTCTATGTCCTTCAATCTGATAAGTGACAATGTTTGTATGCGTTGAGCACTTGTCAAAGCCAATAATATAATCAATTTTTTGGTCAATTTCTCAAGATTTAATGCTTTATTGGGGGGCCATAACTAAATATGGTCAATTATAATTGATGGGTCCCATCCCATGTATCAGAATATTTAGGTCTGCAGTTTAAACACACCCTTAAAAAATCTCTTAATCTGGGTGTCAGTCCCCAAGGATGAGTCTATAATAAGGGATAATGCTGAGCGGTATGTGTTAAGGGTGCCATATGAGGCCCCACTTGATAGATTTTCTGTAAGAAACTTCAGAACCTTAGGTACAGTCAACTCATAAATATTCTCACCATTACAGAATTGCCACCATTTTTTCAATGCAGATGTGTATTGTTTTAATGTGTTGTTTGATAGGGATGCAATCATGACCTCAATTGTTTCTTCAGGGACACATTTTCTTTTGTAAGCTTCCCTGATAACAGACAAGCTCCCAGGGAAAGACGGTTGTGAAGGGGATGCACTGTTCTGAAAGGTGACAATAATAAATCTTTGTCTGGTTCAAAATTTTTTATCTGTGATATGGCCAAGGTGTTGATAAAAGGATACCAGGGCTGTGAAGTCCACAAGGGAAAAACCAGGATACCGGTTGCCTGATCATTTTTAACTTTTTGGAGACATTTTGAAATCATTGAAAATGGAGGAAAAGCATAGAATAAACTATATGATGACCAGTTCACTGTAAAAGCATCAATATTATCTGCATATGGATCTCTATGCCAAGACAAATATCTTTTGCATTTTGTATTTGCTCTAGTTGCAAAAAGGTCTATTATTGGTTCACCAAACAAGTTTACAATAGTTTGAAACACTTTCTGGGAAAGTTCCCATTCTGAGTCAATGTTTTGAATTCGAGATTCACGGTCAGCATCTTTATTTTCCTTTGATTTAATGTAAGAAGCAAATAACCATATTTGTCGAACCTCACACCACTGCCATATATCCCTAGCTAGCTGGTTTAATTTCGTGAATTGTATTCCACCCATTTTATTAATGTAAGCAATAGCAGTAGTATTGTCTATCCTCAACAAAATTTGACATGAATTTAAGTTTTTTGCAAAATCTGCAACCCTAGGAAAGCAGCCAAGAGCTCCAAATAATTAATATGGTTCTCCTTATCTTTATCTGTCCAAAATCCACTAGAAACTTCTCCATTACTGTATGCTCCGCAGCCAGTCCTTAAAGCATCTGAATAGATCTCAATAGCAAACTTAAACTGCCTAATTATATTTTTAGATGTCTTTATATGGTTCAGCCACCATATTAAATCTTTTGTACATGCATGAGTAAGTTCTAATTTTGAGTCAAAATTATTATTAGATGCACATAAAGCCTCATATTTGTGTTGTTCTAGAGTCTTTGTATAAACATATCCATATGCCACTGCTGGACAGCATGCTATTAAAGTCCCAATAAGTTGTGCAAACTTTCTTACAGTACATTGTTTTATATGTAGAAAATTTTTGAGTAAAGTGTATGTGCATTGACGTTTCTTTTCTGTAACTGACAATGTCATATCCATTGTGTTAATAGTGAATCCTAAAAAATCAACAACCTGGCAGGGAACTAAATGGCTTTTTTCCTTATTTATTATAAACCCTAGACATTCAAGGAGGTTTATTGTCTCTTGACAGTTTAATAGACATTCATTATATGAATCACCGATACATATAATGTCATCCAGATATATAACAGATTTAAAGCCTTTGTTGCGAAGTACTGATATTACTGGTTTCAACATTTTTGTAAATGTTAATGGAGCTGTATTGAGGCCAAATGGTAAACAAGTAAATTCATACAGCTCATCTTGGAAATTAAATCTTAAATATTTTTTGTCCTCTCCCACCGGGATTAAGAAATATGACTCTTTCAAGTCTATAGTGCATAAGAAATTTTCTTTAGAAATCAATTTGCATAATGTCCTCATATCTTCAATTTTAAAATGTTCGGTTTGAACATATTTATTAAAACATTTTAAATTTAGTATAAATCTAACATCCCCATTTGATTTGGGTAATGTAAATATTTTTGATAAAAATTGCCCTTGAACTGGTTTACATTTAGAGATTACTCCTAGGTCCATTAGTCTCTGTATTTCCTTTAATATAACAATATTTTCAGAAACAGAATACTTGTTATTTTTAGGAGCTATTTTTTGAGTTGGAACCTCCAGAAAAGGAATAGAATATCCTTTTAGCCATGATGAGACAACTTTGTCTTTAGTTATTTTTACCCAACAAGAGTAAAAATATTGTAAACGACCAGCAAATATATTAACCTCTATGTTTGCCGCACATGTTTCCGGTTCAGGGGCTTTGGTTGATTCCGATTCTGTGGTCTTGCTGTTGGTCTGGTTTGGTATTTGGCCCCCCCTCCTTGTTTGAACTGACTTGTCCGAGGAGGGGCTCGGAAGTTTTCCTGTCGCAGTGGTTGGTGAGCAGTTTGGCTATAGCTCTTTTTGATATTTGGTTTTTGTACTTGTTTTAAAATTGTATTTGCTGATCTTTTTATTGCCTGAGCAGCTTTTACTGTCTCAGTAAAATCTTCACCGAAGAGAAAATTGTCCCTCTTTGATACTTCAATTGCTTTAGCAATGTTCTTGTCAAGATGAGGTGTAATAAGTTTCCTCCTTGTATGAGTGTCTTCATAGTGTAGATCACTCAAAAGTCTAGCCGTGTCACTCAACATAGAAATGAGGGATAGTTTGTCATAATTATTACTAATTATTTTATTGATTATAGAAAGAGTACACCCTAAGGTTGTCCCCAACTGTTGCTGTCTTTCCTGGATTCTTTCATCTCTAGTTTTAATAGAATCGCTCAGTAACGCCTTTAATTCTACATTTAATTTTGGTGCATCCAATAATTTTGCATTTTTTGGAATGCTGTACTTTTTCATTAACTCCTCTTTGTGATCTTTTTTCATGCCCTCTTTAATAATATTTTCCACTCTTCTGACAACCTCAGGGTGTACATCGTCTCCATAAACCCTCTCTGTCTGTGTACTGACTCCTAAAGCCGACAAAATAGAGTCGTCCAACACTGATATTTGTTCAGGGTCTTCATTTTCTACACCCAGATCTTAAAAGGAATTTCCGTATATTTCATACGTTATATGGAAATACGTGGTTTGGATCGACTACCAGTCGAACCTAAACATAGTTAAATAATAACCCATCTAAGTAGTAGAGGCTAACATATGAGGTCACCGACCTCTATTTATAGGATCTTATTTAAATAAGATAAAGGTAATGCATGAATAAGAGGACCCCTCAATATTTCATGCGATTACTTCCAAAGGTAACTCACTCCACCGGAGTGGCGGTGTAAACACCGAGGTTCTTTTTAAGTTGCATCTACGTAAATTTTTAATCGTGAGTGTATTGTTAAACAGAATAAAGTTTTTACCTGTATTATCTTCATCCGACATTAATAATACTTCCTCGCTTTCCACTACGGGTGAAGGTAATGATGGAGTGGGAGATTTTTCCCGACGTCTCTTTAATTTCCTTTCCAATCTTTCGATTTTCTTCCTTATTTTGTCTTCGTACTTTCTTTTCGGCATTTAAAGTTATTAAAATACAACAAAAAGTAAATACGCAACAATTTCACAACGCGCGAAAAAAGTGAATTGGTTGACAGATATAGTGTTGCCAGCTAGTGTTTTCCATTTTAGAAAATGTTATTTACTCTAAAATTTCGCGACAGCACAACTCAAAGATTTTGAAACTACATAGTGAATTAAAGAAGATATCTCGGACTAAGCATAAGTATAATTAGATATAATCACACCAGGTCCATTACAGGGTAGCCAGAGAGCAGCCAGTGAGTTACAAGGATCTGAAATCATTGCGTGTTATAAGCACGCTGATGAAATAGGAAGTATTAAGAGATGCACTTGAGCTTATAATCATAATTTTTAACATTCCAATTATTATTATTTAATTGTCTTGTATTTGTAACTTTTGTGGTGTAGAACCAATTGATATTCCCTTAATATTAATTGTAACAGCGGCACTCGTCTGCCTACTCCTCTTACGTGGCAGTGTACCACAATAGTAGGTGCTCTCCGATGTTTCCCTAATTACGTTTACGTCCCACTATGGATTATTTTCTGAGCCTATTGTCATATTATTAATCGTACTGTTTTAAAACGTATGGTATTTAATATCATTATATGAAACTAGCGAGTAAATTGGCCATGTTAATTCTGTGACATGTTCGTAGACCACCGCGGTCGTAAGCACTGTCGCCGCTCGCGGTAGACATAATAACTTTTGATCTATTTTATTATACATACAATATCGTCTCTGTCCTTCAATAACGTAATATTTTCTTAATACTTTATTAGGACAATATTACGTTATTGAAGCAGAGGCGATGTATGTACATATGATTGTATATTATGTCTTGTGGAGTTGTATCTCCAGGGAGATTTTTTTTTCTTTACTAAGTAGCGTTGTCTCTCCTATGCTTGTATATTATTTTATGTACATATATACGAATTTAGTTATGATCTACATAGCTAAGTATATAGATGCCGAGGAAGATCGAGACTCTGCTATCTTGACCAAATAAGTCAGTGCCAGGTTGATGGGAGAATCGAAATCTCCGAAACCGGTGTGTGCGTGTGTGTGCATGCGTTCGGTGTGTGCGGATGACATTATACGAAATCAATGACTATTATTAATTAATCAATGCTTCAATTATTGATTACGTTGTGTTATCAATGACTAACTGATGCGTCTATTATTGAAAATATTTTCTATGTAAATTTACCTATGTACCTATTTATATGTAGGTAGTATATATGTACTCGTCGTAGGTATATGTACCTATTTTCTTGACGATCCTTTTAACCATGTAGAGGTCTGTGCACTTCAGCGTCGCTTAGTGTGGACTTGCAACATAGAACAGTTAGATTTCATTAATTACGAACTGATACATATATACAAATGAATATAATAACATATATAATTGAAATAAATTCAATCTTTAATTAAGGAAAAACGAAGACAAAATCCAAAACCAAAATACTGCTGCTCAACTGGCGTAACCAGAATCGATGTCATCTGTTTTCCGTCCTGCCAACCTTCCTTTGTAGTGTGAATAGTCATAAACTCGAGAAATCTTACCGAGAACCGAAATTTGACCAGAACAGCGTTACAATGCAACATGCATGAAACATACATGAGTGTGCAACATCTCGCGCGACTGGTCCGAGAATACTAACAATGGATGCTACGTATGTGTTACAGGTATCGTTGCCTCATATTGTCAGTGTTTGTATGTCAGCATGTATATCTTGGGATTCACATCTCAGGATGTGTATCTCAGGATGCATATCTTAGGATTGTATATCTGAGGATGTATGTTACATTATAACGTTGCTTGTAATTTTTCTTTTAATCTAATCTCGATTATTTATATGTTGCATACATACATACATACATACTGTCGCATGTTATTTTTTCTTATATACGCGTATATTAATGTCACGTTATCTTGAAAAAGTTGGACGAATCTGACTATGGTATTCCATTTCAGTGTAGTTTAAATTTTAGTTTGTAACTTTATTGGTAACAGCATTATTTTAATCAACAGTGCGAGATCTTTCACATCGGAGATTATCGCAGTCTATCGCGTTCCTGGTATGGATTCGATCACGTAAATAATTATGCATAGTGCATATCTCGTTCCTGCGATGTGTCCCTGGGCGTGTACGTGTCCAATATCATGCACCCTCTGAAGCTACCGTAATTAATAATTCCTAAAGATTCATAACGAAGGGAGACAAACACAACCACCCAAATGACCGAATACACCGAACAGCATGAGTCATGAACAATCAAGCGACATGTAATATTATTTTCGTTATCCAAGCATCCATAACAACCTTTATATAACAACAACAACCTTTATATAACAACAACAACCTTTATATAACAACAACAACCTTTATATAACAACAACAACAACCATAACTAGCTTTAAATGTATGCAGTTGAATATATGATTGCCAAAGTGCGAAAGGTTCTCTAGATTTCGATAATCGTAATATTTGATAACATCATTTCTACGCGCAAAGTATACGTTTTTTAATATTATCGCTGTCGAAATAAATGTTTGGCCTACCTCATAGACACATGTTTGCATTGACCTAAATTATAATATCTAGTAGGTACCTAACTACTTAATTTTATAAATGAATAAAAAGATTATTGATTTTATGGTATTTTAAACAAGATAAATCTTTGTATGTTTTATTAACGGCATTCCACAAGGGAGTATATTGTCGTCATAATATTAGACTATTAATATCGTACATCCAAGTGACGCCATTTTCAACAACAATACGACAAAGACAATATAAATTTAAAACTTCCCTATGAAGCCGGTGAAGATTATTATGTCAAAATACTTAGTAATGTATACTTATTGCGTAATCTTGAAAATGTTGCACGAAGCACCGTAAATTAAACACAACCGCAATATTAAACACCGCAATACATATGAATCGAGTTTAAATCTCCAAATTTCACCGCAATCGTCCATCTTCATCACGAGCATGATCAAATGCTATCCATCAAGCGTCCCAAAAGCGTTCGAATCGTTTCCGATCGCAGCTAAAATAACAGTTCATCCCGTTAACGTTGTTCAAACTTATCGTATACCCACGGCATTTTCTCATGCATTTAACACATTTCGGGCGTTAACAAAGTCTTGTTTCCTGGCCACGATTGTCAAACGTCAGTGTGAATGGCTCTCGTTTACTTTTCATTACTAAAGTACTGGCTTAGGTATATGGATTTACATTAAATATTACGCAGATATCTTAAGAATAGGTACTACCTGCGTTGTACATTAACACTTAACAACATATTGTTCTTATCTGTGTGTGTGCGTGCCGTAGTTCGATGTGTCATTCGTGCATTCCTTGAAATAATTTTGGTATGTTGAGTGGGTTTTATTTGCGTTTCCTAAAGACCTCTGTGTGTTATCGATCGGACATATTTTAGGCCATACCTAATATCGTCGAAAAGGTTAGGTTTTCTTTTTTTAGTGACAAAATTGGCCCACCCTAAAATGATTTCTTATCGAAATGTGTCATCACTTTCCATGGATATATTCATATTTCAAATGTCTTTTTTCAATCCCACTTGACCCATGGTCAACGCTGTCGATTTTTTCCAGTGGTCGCTTTCATCTCTCCACGGAAGTAGGGCAATCGCTTCAAATCGTACCTTCGTACGGAATAACCTTTAATATTTTACCTTCGGAAGTTTTACAGAGCGAAAAAGAAAGTCAAATGTGTAGGACTAGGTATATTCGATGGTTTTTCATCAATTTTCCTCGAATGCGCCGCGCTGCTGCTCGAAAACTTTTGGAATAAAATTTCCGCATTTAAAAAAAACTTTCATTTTTAAAAGCTCGACGCCAGCGACGCTCATTTGTCTCGAATGTGACGTGAGAACAAGTAGTTTAGTCGACACTATATTGACTGAATATGACGTAAATTGTCGGCAAATAAAGCCGCGCACATCGCTAATTGCTATGAAAATAGACCACTAAATCAATATATATGCATGCTTAAACACAGAAGTGATGGAAATTTCACCCTTTACATAGGCAATATGCGTCTGTCTGACATTAGCTTCATATGTATAACTATATAACTGCTTGTGTATGTGGTGCCGGGCTTGGTTTGTTTGATTGCAATGAGTTACTGTTATTATTAAATACCAAAATTGTGCTATGGTCATCATTCCGTGAACAATAATTAAGGTTGCTTAATGTCATAATAATTATCATGAGTCATGGACGCCCAGGGTAAGATATACCTCGATCTTATCAGTGATTTTTTTTATACTCATACAAATAGAAAGATTTATTTATTCTTTTTATTAAAGATTCTCGTCCGACGTCATCGATCGGGTTCAACGCCGCGGGTTCACGACTTCATTGAAAGCGAACATTCGACATTGTATCGATCATTAATTGTCCCACTTACACTGCGTAGCGTTGCACTTGCGACGTATTTTGAGAGCGATTTAAAAATAGACGTCAACCCCGCTGCCTGTTGTCGGCTGTGAGCACGCGGCGCCTAGTTGCCAGATAAATTGTTCTAA
This sequence comes from Mimoniades ocyalus, assembly GCA_018245615.1. NCBI lineage: Eukaryota > Metazoa > Arthropoda > Insecta > Lepidoptera > Hesperiidae > Mimoniades > Mimoniades ocyalus. Next base: position 8,254 of record DWDV01000237.1, on the reverse strand, counting down.
ATTGGAAATAGCTTCTATTTTGTCTACTGTTAACTGTTGTGACCGTTTTTGTTTGTGTCAATTATAAATATGTAAAGAGTATTCTGTATTGTCGTAGTATTTAATTTTTTAACTTATCATCATCCTCAATATCAACATCCTCACCATCATCACTTTGTCGTGCTATTTAAGTATTGTAGCCACTCAGGCGGGATCTCTCTAGACAAGTATGTTTTTGTTCAGAACTAGCACGTTGTGATCAGATAATGTTACCTCAACGAGATATTAGATTTCCAGCCACATTATTAATAAGTCCAACATTATATTAAATTATCATCTGTCGACATGATCCTATCTGTGAGACCGCTGATTACTGTCAATCAATGGCTTCGGTGTTCTATTAATAAGGGAGGGTCGCGTCTATTGAGGGTCAGTGCTGTTGGCTGGCCTGACTGACGTCTAAAACGGTATCTGTGGTAGTTTCAACTGTATTAATGTTCTATGTTGGAATTTAAAATGATAGTTTGTACGTACTGTTCTTAAGTACTTTAAAAAAGTTTACAATAGAATCGTATTATTACTTTAAAAACATCATTCACACCTTTTGGATATATTATTTTGAATTACATCCCCGAATCGTATTTACAAAGCTTTTAAATTTTTTGTCTTTGTTTCCAAAGTAGTTCCTGTGGAATTGTTCAGAATTTGGTCCTGTCTTCAAATCCCGGATCGGGCACTAATAGTTTTTCCTAGGCAATACACTCACCACCAATTACATAGTGGGACGTCAAAGTAATTGGTGAACGGTTACGTTACTCGCTAAACCCCTCTCCTCCTCGCACCCTCACATCGGTCAGCAAGCTGATGACTGACTGTTCACATTCGGTTGTGATTAAAAACTTTTTTTGGCGAGCTAGCATTCAAATTTTTTTAACGTCCTTTTGAAATATAAAAAGAAACATGTCCATTACTAACGCTCATGTCATCCAAACTGAAATTCAGCATCATGATAAAGTATTTCCCAGACGTTTGCAATTGCGAAAGATAAATGCTCTCAAGTGGAACGTCATACATCACAACAGAAGCAAAATGGCGTCCTCGTGTCGTCATGAAAAGGGTAATTAAATAATAAATACGCGTGCAAATTTCAGTCTCACTTGTGGTGAACGTGGCTCGTTACCGAAACTCTACGACATGCGACTCCGCTGGGGGTTGCCAACACATTTAAAATGCATACGAGTTTCGCTACTATGAGTAGGACGACATACACCAGTAGCTACTTGTTCACACTTTTCAAAAGCCTTTCCAAGGGTTTCCGTATATCGTCCTAATTAAGAAAGTATATAGGTAAATCATTGTTGACTAAATAGAAGCCATAACAACAAACGATATTAAAACGTGATTAAAATCGAACAGGTAAAAACCGAGAGCTTAGCGGTGCGTGCGTATCGGGGACGCCTACGACCAGTATTAGACGGCAACAGGCGGATTAAGACGAAAATATTATCGAGAATTTGCTGCTGTATTTTCTTTAATTGCCCTCAAAATTTGCCCATTTGCTTGGCGAACTATAACGACTGGCGCCGAAGTGTGCTCAGTGTGCCCTTCGTTCTAAAGTGGCGATCGTCAAGATTAGCCACTACCGGTGCACCCACGCTGCCGTACAACTGCTTGCCATCTGCAACCGCGTCATAAACATTGGGAGCTTCACTTTTAAACATTTGTTTTAATTCCCTAATAAACGTAACATCACGCCTGTAATCCTCGAAAAGGTAGACAGAGGAGTGTAGTACACTACCACGTTTCACCAGTTGCGTTTACGTCCCTCTATGGAAGAGCTGGTGAGTCTCTTGCCATACACCGGACACATATCCAGACTCCGAGTCACTGCTAGAAAATCTAAATTAGAAAAATCTAATAGTGCCCGACCCGGGTTTGAACCTAGGTCCTTTCGTTTGGCACTAGCAGTTGCAATCAACACGACTAACGAGACACTCACTAAACAACCCTGGTTTTTTTGCTATAAGCCAAAAGCAGGGTTGTTTTGGCAGAATGCAATATTTCGTTTGAATACGTTTAACTTAAGGATGGATATGATTTGTTCATTGTATAGTTATTTTGTGCCCCATGGATTGTTATTTAATAGGAGATTATAACGTCAATCTTTCAAACAGCACATGGCCGGCATGGCGGACTGTGGCCTTAATCCGTCTAACTGAGACGAGACTCGTCGCCAACAGCAGGAAAGAAAAAAGGCTTATTGACTATGTTGGTGAATATCATGATGATATACTGTTACTGTGAATGCGGCTCAATTTCATTGATCCTCCCAATGTTCCAGTATCTACGCTCTTGAGTCTAATCCACGAATGAATATGTCCTTGTGAAATTGTCTGTATCAAATGTATGTAGGTACCTGCTACACGGATGGATACTCTCATACAACGATAGACAATGAAAACAAGCTACAATTTCGCCAACTAATCTTATCGATGTCATTGATAACGTACAGCGAGTGAGTGAATGTGGCGAATGTTATTATTATTATTATTATCGTAAGCGTGTATGTGTAGCCGTGCCAACAAAAACAAGACGTCTCATTTTGCACATAGCGCTTCAGTGCAATCTGACATCACTATCACCAATGTCCGCATCAGCATCAAATTCAAATCTATTATAAGATCCACTGTTGACAAAATTCTCCTCTTTGACTATGAAAGCCGTTTCCATACCATACAACAATGTAAACTCCCATAGGTTTATACAAATATTTCACATGAATGTGATTAAACATAAAATATGATATGTTCGTTTATGCCGTCTCATATCGTGTATATGTTAAAAGTCAGAGCGATGATCCGCGCAGCGTCGATCGCAATTCTAGTTACGAGTATGTGCGCCATTTTGTTAGTGCGTTCAACTGGCAGGGATGAACGGAGACGGCTGATGAGCTAACGAGACTTTGAGATGTGTAGGGGCGTGTTTACATGGCGCTGGCGAAAGTTACGTTTTTTGTTGTTACTTTTAAAAACTTAACATCACGCCCCTAATCCCCGAAGAGGTAGTCTGACTACCACGTCTTGCTAGTTACGATTACGTCCCACTATGGAATAGGTGGTGAGCCTATTGCCATACACCGGGCACATATCCACCTTAACATTCGTTGTAGGATTCTCTTCGTACATGCACACCGGTTTCAGACTTTCAGAGACCCCTGACTCCCCCATCAATATCATATTGTATTACTGTTGCCCAGACGATTTATTATTTTAACGTTGAGTGTTGTACTATGTAAGGCCATTGATACCTCGCGTTGAGACACTACTAAGAAATTTCGTGCACCCACTGTGCACGAAATTGTCTTAGTAAATCGACTGTTTTACAGTTTAGTTTATCACGGCACTCCATCACTATAAGATTTAGTATAAACGTTTTGATACATTTTATAACAAAATATTTGATTAATCATTGATTAAGTCCTATCGATGTTCTAACGTCGAACCGTACACAAGCCCAGTAAGTATTTTAACGTTCAAACGTCAAATCATACACACGTCCAGTATGAACACGGCCTTAAGTCGACGATTTACATAATATAATTTATATTTGAGACGAAAAATGTTTAAAGTACGCGTTGCTACCCAAATAGGGGGTTTGTTGCACCCTTCACCGCGTCCCCGGCCCCCGCCGTCGCCGTCGAGCGCACCCTTGTCGCGGCTCGACCTCCGTCGTACGAAATAATCGCGATGTTACGTTGACCTGTGTGACATTGTGCTAAGGCCGCTTTCACACGTTGCCAATGTCCTCGTAAGCTGCGCTTTAATATCTCGTATTCGATTGGATTTATAGTCCAACGATGTATTTGTTATTCAACCGTGGCTTTTAAATATAACGTTCTGTAATGTTCTCGTAGACATGCAATAGATTTGGGTTTTTTTGGTTATGTTTTTATAGTCTTACATCGATATTTGTAAGGTATGTGTAAGAGGTCGCACCCTCGCTGTAATCGGCGGGAGCTCATGAAGAAGGACCCCGTATAGGTCCGGAACTAGTCGGGCCACCCCGAAAAAACAAACGTCAACCCGGCTTAAACATAACATTCCAGAAACATTTAACAATAAAATTTGTAAAGTAGTTTTGAGTAAATTTTGATGGATATTCTCTGCTCTTCTGATCTTATCCATTTTTTATAAGCAATCGATGCTCGAGTGATGTTTTCTCTACGTGAGCATGCTAGCGCCACGTGTTGTTCAGTGAAGTTTGATAAGTTTTCTGTGTATTGTTTTGTTATTGTGAGTAATAATTGTTTTTTGGCACAAAACTACTGTTCCACGAGGCGTGTAACGCGAAATTAATTGAGTACATCTTGAATATTTTTAATAACTCATCATTCTAATGTATATCTATACGGTTGTATATAGTCAAAATCGGTTCCGACTACCAGGAATAGAGCAAGAATACACTACCCCAAAGCCAAAACTTTGTGAGTCCATCATTCATAGAAACCTACCCTCATCACTGAAGGGTCAATTAACTGAAAAAGCTTCTCTTACCAGGAATTCAAATAGACCTTTCAACCATAAGTAAATGGAAGCGGTCGTTCGCCGTCTCCTTAATCGTTTACCTTATCGTGTGATACGGGTGCGTTTATATAGAAACATATTATTATATTGTGCTATAAAATTTTTATTTAATCCCCTTTAAGATTGTCACTGGAAAAGGCTATAATGTAGATGTATTGTTAAGGCATTATGATGATGTATTACATTATGTTTAGTGGGCGAGTATTTGTTGGAAAATTTCTAGAACTTTCTTCATTTTGACTGCCTCGTTGGTCGTGTTTGTTGCAAGTGCGACTGCCGATCGGGAGGTTCCGGGTTCGATTCTCGGGTCGAACACTACAAAATTTTCTAATTTAGATTTTCTAGTAGTGTATCGAAGTCTGGATATGTGCCCCGATGCATGGCAATAGGCTCACCACCTATTCCATAGTGGGACGTAAACGTAACTGGTGAAACGTGGGAGTGTACTGCATTCCTCTGCCTACCTCTTCGGGGATTACAGGCGTGAAGTTACGTTTTTCTTCATTTTTGCTATACATTATTTTTTGAAATCGAGAGTCTAATGTTATCCCAAAAATTGAATAAAGTCCTTTCTACATTATTTACTCACTTCCAACATTAAAGTGAGTGTAAAAATTGATAATACATGTGTAAATAAAAAAATAGAAGACGCGCGGCAGATCTGTGACGATTGAGATATTTTGCACTCGGTGTTCTCTGCCTACCACGTGAGGACACTAGCGAGAAGATATGTGTGTGATATTATACTAGGTGTTAAAATACATGTTTCCATTCGAGTAGTCATTAGTTAGATTTCATTTTATCGCGACTAACCCAGTTTTGACAGGAAGCGAGGTTATTAGGAGCAGCGGACGGGCGGCGCGGTGGTTCTCGCAATTGCAAATGACAAAAGTTAGTTACCTCGTGGTTAACTTATAATGAACGCTAACCGGCTGCAGTTTTAATCGATTGCAGTTAAATTTGCTTGGAGGCTACAGCTTTGTGGAGTCTCCTTTCTCGGGACTAGTGAAGTCTTACAGAATGCTTAATGTTGTCGTTCCACAGTGTCCATTTGGTATAAGATTTTTTTTATTTAAAACAAATGAAACTCTTCCATCGACACTAATTTCCTTTTTATTATGTAATCTACAGTACAGATATCAAGTATATTGAAAATACGCTTTTTTTTTTTCCACTCAGGTCATTGTCGAGTCTCACAAGGAACTGCGATGTCCGGAATGCCGGATCCTGGTCGACACGAAGGTGGAGGAGCTGCCCCCGAACGTGCTCCTCATGCGGATCCTCGAAGGCATGAGGAACTCGGCGCCGAGGAAGACGAGCGGACAGAGGGCGAGGACTGGGCACTCACAGGTATGTGCTTCTCTCGTGGTACTGGTGGTCGTATGCCATGATGGAGACAGTGTAGAGCAACTTCGAGGAGTACCTACTGCAAATATTAACCACAGAATCGTCATACATGCGCTAATATATTATGATTAGTAATGTGGTTGACAGGAACACTATTGTAATGGAGATATGGCATAGATATATATGGCACTATGTGGTTTCTGTCTACCACGTGAAGAATTTGGCGTGATGTTGTACTTAAAATAGGCAGAAACACTAAGTATCCACACACACGGTCTTCATTAGAACCGCAAGCCAGCTGTAAACATTGCAGTTTGGATGCGGTTCTTATAATGGTTGATATATCTGTATCAAAACGGCGACTCGAATTTACTGAAATTGCACACAGACCGACAAACAGTCTGCGCAACAGATTTGCAATTTCGATCAGTTCAGATTAGTTTGCCGCATGCAAACTCCAACTTTGTAGCTAACGTGCAATTCTAAGGTAGACCGTGCGTGTAGACACTAAGAATTATGTTGGGAAAATTGTTCGATAACAATGTTGAGTAGTCCCGTACGTACTCCTGGTGTACGTTCCAGGGGCAATCGCAGGTGCAGCAGACCGGGCGGGCGGACGGCAAGCAGCTGCCGCCCCACGCCCGCGCCATGTACGACTTCGTGTCTAAGGAAGCGGGGTATGTTGTCGTTTCTATGTACATAAGTACTTGTATTTGTATATAATAATATCTTAGGACATCTCCACACACGGCCATCTGATCCCAAAGTAAGCATCACCAGAGCTTGCGGTATGGTAACCAGACGGCTGAAAAATTACATATATACATATAAATATATATACTTAAATAGATATTTTTTTTACACCCAGACACAGAAAAAATACTTGTGCTCATCATACAAATATTTATTCTGGGTGGGAATCGAACCAATGGCACCCGGCGCAACAGTCAGCTTCACTAACCACTGCACCAACGGGCCATATGTTGTTGAAGAATGATATTATGCTATTATTATGTATATTTTAATAAATCTGAACATTGGTTTTATCCATACATACTCTAAATGATAGGAATACAAAAGGCGGACTAATCGCGAATTTTAATTATCGTAACAAAATATAAACTGAGATTTTAGATTTTGTTTTTTTTTAATCTGCTGGAGGTGTGATACGGGAAACGTATTTAAAACCTCCGGACCAACAGTCAGGGTCGCTAATCACTTATTCATCGTCATCATTATCATCATCAACATCATCAACCCTTCTATCGTTCCACTGTTGGACACCTCACAGATGAGAAGGGTCAAGGTCACGGTCTGCCACTCTGGCCAAGTGCTGTACGGCAGACTAACCACTTTACTAGGGGTTCAGTTTTATTATTAAATGTAAATAATGTTTTTCCAGGGATCTATCATTCAAGAAAGGCGAGACTATCTTACTGCAGAAGAAAATCGATCCGTTCTGGTACCAGGGCGAGTGTTCCGGCCGGACCGGAATGTTTCCTATCACATATGTACAGGTTTGTACCGGGATACACGGTGGATAAGATAGAAATCGACATTCGTCGCTGAGTTGAAATCGACGTATGCAAAATATGAAGGAAATAGAACACAACACACTTAGCATCCTGCCTTCTCTTACCGGTCTCCCACTCTGTTATAATAAAGAAGAGGCTGTGTACCCTTGTCTACTGCGGAACAACCTCCCATTATGCTGCCAGAAGGGGGATTTAACATGTCCATTATAAAGCGATTTCATTTAACTTATGTCATTTCGAGGATCCGGGGATCAATTAACATAGGCTGGACTCCGTGCTTTGACTCTTCTATAGCTGACAAATAAATAAGACACAAGTTAGTCAGGTTACCCAAATAATTGAGTAGAATAATAGATAAGGGACTTGTTCAAGTTAGCAAGAAAAAATTTGGTACTTGGTGTTCTGTCTATTCCGTAAGGTACCAGGCGGGATGATATAATTATAATAATAAATAGGCACTTGAAGCTGCATTTCGCTTACCATCAGCTGACAGCCAGACGCGAGGATATGACTACTAAAGGCATAAAGTTCTGTGGTTTTCCATAATTCCAGGGGGTCGTGCCCCTGCCGGTGCCCACGGCACTGTGCAAGGCGCTGTACGACTTTCGCATGTCCGCGCCCGACGAGGAGGGCTGCCTGGCTTTCGACAAAGGTAACAGCACAGACACTTCATTGTGCAGCACCCGTGGTATATTTTTATGTGATAATCGATGTACATTTGTGTATATAAGTGTGTTGTGGTGTATGTGTGTGCTTGTGTGTTTGTTCTTATGCTTGTATATATCTGTGCTTGTGTTTGTGTGCTTGTGT